>CANXYC010645261.1:0-23623 GCA_948193065.1 Aleurites moluccanus | reverse complement strand
TTTTTCTTCATATATGTATATATGATAGTTTTAAAGCTATATGAAGTATAAATATGCTATATTTACTGTTATTTTGATGCACACTCATATGATATTAGAACAGGGCTATTTCGATGGTGTAGCGGGTAAATTCCATCGACTGTGTGCACACTTTGTTTTATGGATTCCTTATTAGAGAGGGATGTTATATTCTCTAGTCATTGGGAAAATATCACATACGTAGTCAATATGTCTTAATTGGGATTCCTTACTAGGGAGGTAAGTTATATTCCCTAGTGCACTTCTTGGATAGTGCTGAGTTCTGAATTACAGAAATTCACCCAATCCTGTTATATCATATGTGTGCTATTTTGTATCATGGATACTTTTATGATTTACCATTTTGATATTTTTATAGATATAAGTATATTTATACATTTGATATCTTATATTGAATTTTCCAAGCCATATATGGACAATTGCATATTCATGAGCATTTACTGCATTTATATACATCTGGATTCACTGAGTATTTTTATACTCATTCCTTACTAGATTTTCAATTTTCAAGTTAGCTGTGAGGCACGCTATCCATTGGCATTTCTACTTCTGCCTTGGAAGTTTCTGGTTTCATGTAAATATTCAACTCTAAAAGAGAATGTAAATAATGTACAAAATAGAAGTCCCATGGTACTGTAGATATATGTTGGCATGTAGATATAAGTTTGAGATTGCATCTTAATAATTTTTGCTTAATGATGATATTATGATGTATATGATATGTTATATATGGAAATGACAGATTATCCTGATATATGTATGTTTTGAGATATTGATGGAGATCTAGAGGGATCCTGGTATTGAGAGTGATTGTGAATGATTATTAGAAGTGTTGATTTACTTGTTTTATTTTTGGGCATAGCCATATTATAGAGGAGATGCTGTCGAATTTTCTTCAGCATTTTTAGGTTAATTAAGCTGTTTATCTAATTTGCATGCCATATAGTATAGTTAATTGGGTTCTTCGAGATACTGGTAGCTTATGCAACACCCGTACCGTAGGACCGTTGCGACTTCCGGGTTGGGTCGTGACACTTTTATAGCAAGACAAAATTGACAAATTATCCTGTTGGTCCTCCAATTTTTTAAAATTTATTTTTGGTCCTTTTTCGCTCGGTAAATTATTTCGATAATTCCGTCGGAAATTGAAATTCAAAGTGAATAATTTATTTACAGTTTTGCCATCACTTACTTTATCAGTATTCTTAAATATTTTTCTCATATTTCTTTTTACTGTATTCACACATGAATATAAATTATCATTTAACCTCAATCCAAATTTAGAAATTCATCCGTCGATCGTACTGCTATTTTTCGGCAGCGATATCGGTACCGACGATTTTCGAAAAATTTTCTCGTTTTCACTCTAATTGATTTTCTAAAATTATCATTGGTCATTTCAATGATTTTAATCTATATAATGAGAATTTTATTCACTAAAATCTGTTATGTATTTATAGGGTATTACATCAACCCTATAAGAGCAGTAAAAAGATAAAAATGTCATTACTTTTTAATTTTAATTAATTATATTTTATTTTTACTTTAAAAAATATTTTTTAAGGTTAAAAAATATATTTTCATACTTTTGACAAATTTAAAAATAAAAATATTTTTTAAAAATATTTGAAATATTTTTATTTTATTTTTTAAAAAATAAAAATTTGAAAATAAAAAATATCAAATAAAAAGTAAAAATATTTTTTACTTTTTATTTTTAATTTTGTCAAAAATATGAAAATGAATTTTTTATTTATATTAAAAAATTTAAGAGGAAATAACTTAATTTCTTCTTAAATTATTTTTTAAAATAAAAAAAAATAAAATATTTTTAAAAAAATATTTTTGTTTATTTTTTATTTTAAAATTTTTCAAAAAGTATGAAAATAAATTTTTTAAAGAAAAAATAGAATGTAATTAATTAAAAATAAATTATAAGGGCATTTACGTCTTTTTAATACTTTTGTAGGATTGACTAATGAAAAAATTAGATGGAATGGTTTAGTAGTATATTGTGACATTTATCAGGAGGGAGTTAGTGTATTTTTGAAAAGTCAAGAGGGACTTAGTGTATTGGGTCATTTTACAGGGGGGAAATAGTAATTAACCCTAAATATTAAATGCTACATAAAGGATGATAAATAATGACATAAGTATATGAACCTATATAATAAATAATTTAATACATATGATGAAAATGATAGGAATGTTAATTTGAAAATTAATGAAGTGTTAAGAATGAAATTTTTCTTTGAAGATGAGGGTATAAAGATGAAAATATTGAAAGTTTATTTCTTCTGCAGGTTGTGTTGCTGGAATTTAATGAAGAGAGGGACATTGGTCTTGGATAATTGTTGAAAAAATAAAGAAAACTACACTAAAATTTCTGAAAAAATTTTAATTGGGGTTCTACGGGTTTAGGTGGCCTTTCGCCTTCCTAATCCCTAGAACCATCACATCTTCTGAAGTGGAGGATGTGAAAAAGTTGGTATCAGAGCAAAGATTAAAATTTAAAATAATTAATTAAGAATAAGTATCATAAAATGTAAGTGAATCTTGGAGCAATAGGAATTCATGTATCGTCAATTGTATGTTATTTGTGTTATATGCGTATCGTTAACTAATAAATATTCCTTATGTTTGTCATAGTAAATGCAAAGGACGTCTTAGAGGACGAGGCAGAGGTCGGGCGGTTGCTCGATAGGAGATGATTAGACGGGTCCCCCTCGATTTGGTAGAAAATTGGAGGATGATGTAGCCTCCAATATTTCACCGAAGAGAGCTGAATTTATGGAACCGCCGCCTGTGAGAAGAAGAGTGGATGTGGAAAAAGAATAAATAAATGAAAATGTGGGATTGGTAAATGAACAGTTAGTGAGAGAAAATGAAGAGTTGAGATGACAAATAAAAGAATTAAGAAAGGGAAGACAAGAACCTGCACCAGCACCAGCACCGGTTCTAACACCGCACCAAAGCCTGTTCATTTTCCACCTGTGGTACCTTATACTAGGCCTATGATTAGACGTGAGGCTCGGAGAGCTATTTATGAGGGTTGTGTTTCTATGTTCAATTTTTTGAAGCTGGGATTGCCTGAATTCAGAGGTGAGCAAGGAGACGACCCTAGTGATTTCCTAAAGCAGGTAGAGAAAGTTGTGATAAGACTACCCTGCTTTGATGCTCAGGCTATTGAGTTGATTGGGTTATTACTGAAGAATAAAGCTTGGAGTTGGTTTTCAAGGCATATAGAAGGCATGTTGTATGGTGATAATCCTCCGAGTTGGGAAGAATTCAAGCAATTTTTGATGGATGAGTTTCTTACAGAGGGAGAGAAAAATAGAAGAATGGTTTAGTTTAAGAGACTAGAGCAGGGGAGTATGACTATGCAAGAATATGCCAATGAGTTTTAGAGATTGGAGAAGTATGTAAGGAAGATTATTCCATATGAGGCCACATAGATTAGCCATTTTAGGAGGGGATTACATGCATCCTTGCATAATGCCTTATTGGTTGTGGAGTTCACTTCCTTGACAAAGTTGATTGATAAAGCTACCCAGATGGAGTTGAAATATAAAGAGCAAAGAGGGAACAAGTAAGAAAAGGTGATAACAAAGGTCAGAGAAGTCAGAGGAGGATTGAGGGCAAAGTACACAGTCCAGACCTGCTGAGAGTAGTTTCAGACCTCCACAGAACTAGCTGGTTATTAGTACTAGTAGAGGACAGTCTTGATCCGAGGCAACTTCATCAGCTTCGTGAACATCTGTTAGTGTATCTAAAGCAGATCAGTCAACATAGGCTATACTTGCTTGTACTAGGTATGGTAGGAGATATCCCAGTATTTGTAGACGGGAGACAGGAGCCTGTTTGAGGTTTGGCTAACATGGTCATTTTATTAAAGATTGCCCCATCATCAGAGCTCAGCAGTGAGCATCATTAGCTTCACAGCCTACTATTCAATAGAATCAGGGCACTTCTAAAGCACCTATAAGCAGAGGTAGAGGACAAGGTCTAGCATGGAGCTCATCTCAGCCACCAGCTACTGGAGGATAGGGCATAGTGTTTGCCCTCAATCAGCAGGAGGATCGATCATCAAACACCACTGTGGGAGGAACAATCTTTATTTAGCATAAGTGAGCTAATGTACTTTTTGAATCGGGCACCACACATTCCTTTGTGTCTTAATCTTTTGCAAAGAAATTAGGAAAGGGTAGTAGAGTTATTCAATCACCCTTAGAAGTTTCTTCCCCCTTAGGTAAAATAGTAATGGTGGATCGTGAGTATAGTGGTTGTATAGTCGAGATTAATGGAAGGGAATTTCCAATGAACTTGATAGAATTACCTGTGCTGAAAATGGATGTGATTTTGGGAAATGGATTGGCTGTCACAACATCGTGCTACCATTGATTGTTTTGGGAAGAAGGTAGAGTTTATATTTGAAGGGTAATCAGTCTTCGTGTTCTAAGGTGAAAAGAGAGCAGTTTAGCCTACATAATTTATGCTACTATAGTAAAGAGACTCCTGAGGAGGGATGCCAAGGATATTTGGCTAACGTAGTTGATACTTGGATGAATGATAAGGGGTTGAACCAAATTCTAATGGTAAATGAGTTTCCGGATGTATTTCCTGAAAACTTGCCTGTATTACCACCAGAGTGAGTAATTAAGTTTGAAATTGATATATATTTGGGGATTGATCCAATTTTCATTCCACCTTATCGGATGGCACCTACTGAGTTGAAAGAACTGAAGGTGCAGTTGCAAGAGTTGTTGGATAAAGGCTTTATTCGACCTAGTAGTTCACCGTGGGGAGTACCTATTTTCTTTGTAAAGAAGAATGATGGGACACTATGTATGTGTATTAACTATAGGTAGTTGAATAAAGTGACTGTGAATAATATATATCCATTGCCTAGAATTGATGATCTCTTTGATCAGTTGTAGGGAGCTAGCCATTTTTCAAAGATTGATCTTCGATCAGGCTACCATCAATTGAGAATTCAAAAAGAGGATGTACCGAAGACAGCTTTCTGAACCCAATATGGGCATTATGAGTTCTTGGTACTGCCATTCGGGTTGACTAATGCTCCTGCTGCATTTATGAATCTAATGAATCGAGTATTTAAACCTTTCTTGGATAGATTTTTTTATCTTGTTTATAGATGATATACTCGTCTATTCCAAGAGTCGGGAAGAATATGAAGAACACTTGAGAATTATATTGCAGACTTTGAGGGAACACAAACTGTATGCCAAGTTATCAAAATGTGAGTTCTGGTTGGATGAGGTGTGTTTCCTAGGACATGTTATTCGTAAAGATGGGACTAAAGTAGATCTTAAGAAGGTGGAAGCAGTTGCAAATTGGCCTCGACCGATGAATATTACAGAAATTCAGGGTTTCCTTAGATTGACAGGTTACTATAGGAGATTTATCAAAGATTTCTCCAAGATAGCTGCATCGCTAACTAAGTTGACTAAGAAGCAAATTAAATTCCAATGGGATGATGATTGTGAGGAGAGTTTTTAGAAACTTAAGGCATGTCTCACTATTGCTCCGGTACATGCATTACCATATGGAACGGGAGGATTTTTTGTATATTGTGATGTTTTTTGAGTGGGTTTGGGTTGTGTGATGATGCAAAATGAGAAAGTAATTGCTTATGTTTCTTTACAATTGAAGAGACATGAGTTAAATTATCCCACCCACGATTTGAAAATGGTTGTTATAGTTTTTGCCTTGAAAATCTGGAGACACTATTTATATGGTGAAAAGTGTGAAATTTATACGGATCATAAGAGTCTTCAGTACATTCTACAGCAGAAAGATTTAAATTTACGACAAAGAAGATGGATGGAATCGGTAAAAGATTATGATTGTCAGATTATTTGCCATCTGTAGAAAGCAAATATAGTTGCAGATGCTTTGAGTCATAAGTCAATGGGTAGCTTATCACATATAGCAATTCACAGAAGGTCAATTGTGAAAAGGTTAAAGGAGTTGTTTGATATGGGTGTGCAGTTGTAGATATCTGATTCCTTGGTATTAATTGCCTAGTTTCAAGTAAGGCTATGTTGATTGATGAGATTAAAGCCTCACAGGATGCACATTCGCAATTAATGAAGTTGAAAGAAGATGTTCAGGCAGGGAAATCTTCTGAATTTCAGATAGATAATTGGGTTAAAACTATTAAGGATAGTTTTAAGAAATGAGTATTTGTAGTTGAATTTTTATATAATTTAGGAGTACATTACTTAGAAATGATTATGAAACACCTTGATTAGATGGCCTAGCATCGTAAAAAAAATATTTAGGGGATTAAATGAAGTTAAAAAAAAGTACTAATTAATTAAATCAATTAAGAGATTTAAAAAGGAAAACCTAGAAACCTAAGATTGGACACCCTCCGGTGTTCGATTTTTAAAATTTTTTAAAGTAGTCTTTTATTCAATTTTTCTTTACATATCTAAAATTTAATGAATAATGGATAAATTAAAAATAGAATTGAGTGAAATTGATAAAACTTGGATGCTTAAGTAGTAAATAGAATAACAAGAAGTGAAAATGATAATTTATTAAATTTTGAAACATAAATTAAAAAGTTAATTTAATTAATTTAAAAAAATAATAAAATAATAAAAAATGGGTTAGGTGGCCAGCCACATCACCAAGAAAAATTGGGATTTTTTTTTCTTTCTTTAATTTATCTTCACCCAAATTTAGTCTCTATTCAGTCTATTTTTTTTTCTTTAAAATTTCTTTTTTTTTTTCAAAATTCTAATTGGATATGAATTTATAGAAATATATATATAAAAAAACAAAATTCATCATCTTCTTTATCTTCTCATGGTTGGATGAAATTTAAGGGGAGTTTTCTTCCAAAAATTTTGCTTATCTCTTCTTCCATCACCTTAATTCATAAGCTTTCCATCAACTAACCTTCCTTTCTTCATCAATTTTGTTAGAATCTTACTAAAAAGCTAAAGAAAAATTCATTAAAGACTCCAAGAGGTAATACTCTTATCTACCTTTATAATTCAATTTTATAATGTTTAGTGATAGATTGGAGGTTTATGTAGTAAAAGAAAGATAAGCTAGAAGTAAATCTTTGGAATTCTGAAATTTTTATATCTTGATAGAAAGTTAGAGGCTAGTTTTTAGAACTTTAGAGTTAGATTTTGAAAATTTACAAAGCAAAGTTATAGATATATATATGTAAAAAATATTTCTTTAAGGAAATTTTATCAAATTCATGCTGTGTAAAGAGATATGAGTCACTGAATATTGCTGACTCGGGTTAGGATTTAGAATGAGAAACCCTATTATATTTTGCATTTTTAAGGACATTAAAATCAAAATATGAGAAAACTCAAAACATTAAAAATGTTTTCTCGGTCTTAGCTAAAATTCAGTAAAAACATAATAGCATTTGGATATCTATACATTGAGTTACGAATAAAAAAGTAGAAATTACTCTGGTAGAATTTACAGGATAAATTTCAGGATGCAGAGCAGAATTAAGAAATTCACTATAATTTGTATAGTGTTTAGAAAAATCTGAATTTTTAATATGTTAAACCCATGTCTAGTTTAATTAAAAAAAGGAATTGAAGCAATTGGATGAGTATTATTAGAGATATTAACAAACCTAGGCTGCCAGAAATCAAGTTTTAGATTTTGAGAGGGATAGTTGCAATTTGATTCCTATTGCATAAAATTTAGATAAATTGAGTACTAAAATATTTGAATTGACTTTGTTGATATAAAGGATAAAGGAGAAGAAGATAAAGTAGTAGACCATTCCTTTTGTTTGTGTTAAAAGTGAAGTGTTGGAGAACTTGGAGCTAGAGTTAGAAAGGTGAGTAATGTATATGTCATTTTGCTTGAAATTGAATCCAATTGAAATTGTAAATGTTTCCTTGATTGATACTTTTAATAGCCAAATTATTATATAACTTTCATTGTTTTACTATTGTTTCAAATTATTACTTAAATCTTTTAATTTTTTCATTGAATATATTGAATCTTCGATCCATTACAATTGTGAACCTTGAATTGAAACCCAATTTGATATTATAAATGATAGGTCTACTCACATGATGGAGTAGGATAACAATTTTATTAGACATTGTGCACAATTAGACTTTTACAGTGAACCCCAATTGGGAGGGGTGTTCTCAGCTATATAGTCTGATCAGTTGTATGAGTGATAAGCATGCTACCATGTTTTGGACATCTACTTCGCAATCCTTTGAACCTCTCCCAAGCATCATATAATGATTCTCCATCCTGTTGACTGAAATTTAAGATGTCATTCTTAAACCTCAACATCTTTCCAGGTGGAAAATATTTTATAAGGAAGGCTTGAACCAACTGTCTCTAGCTTGTGAAGAAATTTTCAGGATGTTTGTTTAGCCACTACTTGGTTAGGTCTCTTAATGAGAATGAAAATTGCATCAACCTAATTGTCGCATCTGGAACTCGATTGATTTTTACGGTGTTGCATAGCTCCACGAAATTTGAGATGTGGGCATTAGGGTCCTCCAAAGGTCCTCCACTAAATTGCCTGTTGGAGACCATATTGATCAAAGCTGGATCCAGCTTAAAGTTGTTGTTATTGATAGCTGGTCGGGCTATGCTTGATTGTGCCCCATGCAAATTCGAAAGCACATAATCTCTTAAAGTCCTCAGTTATGGCTGATGGTGAACCTCCGGCTCTTGATATCCTTGAGGAAAACCATTTAGATTTAGGTTAGCCGCCACATCAACCTCATTTCCTCCAACATTAGCTATTTCAGTTTGATCTTGTGATTGCTGGAGTTGTTGTTGCTTACGTAACCTTGATTCTTTGCGATTTCTTCTGCACTATCTTTCGATCTCAAGATTAAATGGCTCTAAGTTTATTAATCCATTGTAATATCTGCCATTTTGTAGGGTTTTTATTAATGTTGTATGTTTGGAGAATTAATTAATTTCAAATGAGAATGTTTGAGAATTTCAGAAATTTTTTTATCTTTGCAGTTTCAGAATTTTGTGTGACTAATTATATGATCTTAAAGACATAATTTGATAAAGTGTAAAACATAAAAGTTGTGAATTTATGTCTTAATAATTCTGTAAATTGGCTTGGCAAAATTCTGTGTGAATGTTGAGTTATGTCTATTTGAGCAAGACTGGTCAGGTTGAGTGTTTCTATAGGAACTCAGTATCTGTTTGAATTTACTGGGAATGACTGAGATAGAATTAGCTTAAGGTATGAACATGAAAAATGTTTCTTTGTGTGTTGTTATAAGGTCTGTAAAATTTCAGAATTTTTGGATAAGTATATCTTAGTAAAGAGTAGTTTTTCTTAGGACTGTTCGGAGAGATTCTAAGGCAATAAGTCTGAGTGATTTTTGGAGAGTCACCACGGTCTGTGTGTTAGTCTTTATGATTTGAATTTTTGATATGTTGAGCCCCTGCATATCTACTTTAAGTGTCAAGAAGAATTAGTAAATCTGGATGTTTATAGCTCTTTTGCGAGCTGGTTAAGTCTGGGTTGCCGAGGAAGAATTTCAACTTAGCAGAGTATTGGTGTGGTGAGCCGGCAAAATGCAAAGTGACATTTTGCGAGCAGGCAATGCGAAGTGGCAAAGTGGCGAAGTGAGATTGCTGAGGTGGCAATTAGCCAAGAGGCATATGCGAAGAGAGTTTGGCGAAGAGCATAAGGCGAGATGGCATTATGCGAAGAGGCATTATGCAAAGAAGGAATGCGCGAAGTGGCAGTTCCCGAAAAGGCGAAGAGGCATTGCCGAGGTGGCATTTGCGAAAAAGAGTTCGCAAGGAAGAATTCGAGAAGAGGTGGCGAGGAGAGTGTGGCGAGACAGTAAATGCGAAGAGGGAATGGCGAGCTGGCTTAGGCAAGGTAGCTTTGTAGAGGCTGATTGGCGAGCTGGCAAGCGTGTTTCTGGGCAGTGGCCTATTTAACCCCCAGCACCCCGGGTAGCATTTCACGATCTTTCCTTCCTTCTTCCTTCGATAAATTCAGTCTTTTCTCAGAGTTAGCCTCATTCTATTTTCTAAGACATTAATACTCAAATTAATGCATTAGACTTCTAGATTATTCTGTATTAAGGCAAAAATCATCAGATTGGAGCAAGAATCTCAGGAATTTCAGTGTTGAGGAAAATAAGGTAAATTTTCTTCTTAAGCTATTTTCTTTAGATTTATGTAAGTCTATAGGTTAGGATAATTAATATTGGGTATATAGAATTTATTGCAAGTAATCTGAAGTCATTAATGGTAATTAATGTGGGAGAAATCAGAATATTGAGGCTGTCATGAATAGTAACATGAACAGTAATTCCAAAACTTAAATGCAAATTTTCTTAAAGAGATAAATAAAAATTGTTATTGGGAATTAAGAATAGAGACTCTAAGGTAATTAATTATTAGAAAATCATGATAAATATTATTGATTTAGAGAAAACCCTAATTTTGTATATTTGGGGAAAATTTCTTAGGAGGAAGAAATCAAATTAATTTAACAGTTAGAGTTGGAATTTGCTAAAGGAAATTTCAAGAGAAATTGTGTTAAGGTAAGTATGAACATGTATTTGTTTCTTGTTTCTTGAAATAATATGACCTAGCATCTTTGAATTGTTCATTCATATGTATATATTTGTATATATATTATATAAATAACTTGATCAATTTTTCTTGGATCAAGATCATATGTTTCTTGTTGTTAAAACCGATTGAATGATGTTATATGATGATGGTCTTGCGACCAATATTCTTTCCATGAGATTGAAACCCCATGACCAATGGATGGAACGCTCTTCCCAATGAGAGTAAATTCATTGGTCCATAGTGCACTTTGGGAGCCCAGCTGATATGATTTTTATCAGTATTCCACCTAGAGACCTAGAGGGGCCATGAGCTCTAGGCGCATGCCTGGCCAAGTATGTGTGCACGTTAAGATAGCAAAGCTACTGATACGTATGTTATGACATGAGATTAGTTTTATCAGATGAGATTTGATAATGCCATTCTTTGTAGGAATTCTATGTTCCAAACATGAACCATAATTTATTTTATATTATGATTTGATGTAGCCAAGTTATTATGAGAACCCATGTTCCTTCAAGTAAAGCTTATGATTCTTTCATACTTACATATGTATAAATATTTGTTTATGAACATGATTCGATATTCAGATTCTTGATTATAATGTTCATATCTTACTGAGTTGAAGGCTCACTCCTCTTCTATGGATTTCAGGTGATAGCATAGCTCGTGAAGGAGCTAATAGAGAAGATCCAGCTTCTTGATCTATTTTCCCAAAAAGCTTTCTTGTAATAACTTTTGAGATATTTTGTATATTTATTTAATGGTGTTATGACACAATGTGTAATGGGAGTATACTCTAGAGCTCCATAGTTAGTCATTCGAGGATACTAGTATATTTTGATGTATGATTGTTACCTTTTGGGTACTCTTGTTCCTCAGTGATGTGAGATGCCTCTTTTGATCATTAAGAAACAAGAGAAAGATATGAAATGATAATAGAAAAGATATGATTGATGTTTAATTATATGTATGGACATGATCTTTGTATGATAATATATGATGCTGTAATTGATATAATTGTGTATGTGATTCATGATATATGAGTTCTACGGGTTTATAGTGAGCTTAAGCCTATCCTTACCCTAGGACCGTCTCACCACTAAAGTTGGGACGTGACAATATACCTCTCCTTTATACTTTGAAGGTTTGAGCTTCAAAAATTTATCATATGAGACCTCCTCAAACTGAGGTACAATTGCTGGTGGTGGTGGAGGAACCATTGGAGGAAATCAAATATGTAGAGCTACACATATTGGAGGTACTTACTACTGCCTCTGTTGATTAATAAATTCAGCCAACACATCATAGTTTCTCTACAACTGATTCAACTATTGAGTCATATTAAACACATCCACTTAAGGCTCTAGAAGGATCCCATCACCTCTCACTTTACCCACTGACCCTTCTTCAGAAGGCAACTCTCTTCTAGGATGACCTCTACCACGTCTCGAAGGCATTGCGATATTGATAAGGAAACAAGCAAACTTAAACTCATAATACATGATTAATGTAGATCTATATCAAAGGAATACATAACATTGATGAAATAGAAATCATATGCTCTGTAGTTATCTTAATCAAACACTTATGCTAAGGAATATACTTATCTATCTATTTTATCATCTTATGGTTATAAACCTGTAGTTCTGATACCACCTCTGTCACACCCCAAAACCACCCGTACGACTGTCCTAGGGCATAAGGCCATCATAAATCAATAGAACCCTGATTTAACTTGGATCAAATATACATGCAAAACATCATATCTTATTATTCATCAAAATATTATGATATTTCCACTTGTTCCTTATCGATCCAAATACATGTCTAACATTATATGGAACAAAGAAGATCAACCAACATTCTGGACAACATATAAAATCATATATCTCTATGGAGCTTATAAGAGTATACTTCTCAATAGATATATACATACATAATGAAATATTGTTCTATAAAAATAATTACATCCAAAAGCTTTTTGTGGAGAAAAGGTCAAGAAGCTTTATCTTTTGGATTAGCTCTCTCTCGAGTCACACTAGCACCTGAAATCCATTGAAGAGTTGTGAGCTTTCAACTTAATAAGATATGAACAACATTATTGCCTTAGGTTATTACAAGGAATTTGTTACCAAATCATAAATATATAAATATACATGAGTATTAGAAAGAATTTAATTGAAGAAAGAATCATAAACTTATACTTGAATATATATATATAAGTGCTTACAAAGGAATAACACTATCAAATGATAACATAGGATCAAATCATGGTTCTTTTTTATAATATAAGAATGCTTGGAAAGAATGGCATTATCAATCAAATCATAAGACAGAACTGACATCATCAAAACGTTTTGGGCAGCATTGCTACCTTAATGTAACATATATACTTGCACAGGCATATGCCTAGAGCTCATGGCTCCCTTTAGGTAGAACACTGATAAAAATCCTATCAGCTGGGTTCCTATTGTGCACATGGACTAATAAATTTTTCCTCATTGGAAAGGATGTTCTATATCTTACGTAACATGTCATAACATGAATCGTTGGTGATATAGATATCACATAATCATAAAAATCTATCATTTAATTAGTCATAACAAAATTCATATATGATCTTGGTCCAAGGAAGATAACCAAGTCATTTTCATCATACAAAGTGGCTACATATAGGAGGGTATCAATAATTTATGAATACTAAGAAAATAATTTACTAAATAGGCTATCAAAGCAAGTATTTCATATCATGAAGAACATATATGAATATTAAACAATTTATCTCATAAGGAGTAACATGTATTAATATTATTAATAACTTACCTCTTAGAAAAACCTTATCAAAAGAAACTTAAATATCTTGATTAAGTAACAACCTTCTCAATTCCTTGAGTTCTCAACTCCTAAATCAAAATCCCCAAATATCCAAAATTAGAGTTTTTCCCAACATACTCATATAGGATGATACCTTCTGTTTCTTAATATCCCAAGGTGTCTAAACATGATTCCTAACATCAATTTAATCATCTCTTAAAAGAAAAATGGAAGATAGAGAAAATAGTTACTATTCATATCACTATTCATCACAAATTATAAATTCTTACATCTTCCATTTCAATCATAATAAATAGCATTCAAAGCTCATAAAAGTCTTCATATAACTCATAAATAACTATTCTAACCATAACTTAACTTAACTTGAACTTAGAGGAGTTCAGAGAAAAATACTTTAAAACCCTATGTTAGCCCAATGGTAACCAAAAGGGAGGGGTGAATTGGTTGGTATTTAAAATTTATGAGCAAATAATAATCTTGATGAACAGAGAGAGAAGAGACATAATATTTTATAGTGGTTTGACCAACTCTTTTCCTACGTCCACTCCTCAATATTACACTTGAGTAGTTAAATTATCCTACATACGACTTAGAGATGGCTGCAGTTGTATTTGCCTTAAAAATTTGAAGGCGTTACTTATATGGGGAGAAATGTGAGATCTACACAGATCATAAAAGTTTACAGTATATTCTGCAGCAGAAAGATTTGAACCTTTGACAGCGAAGATGGGTTGAACTCTTGAAGGATTATGATTGCTAGATATTGTACCACCCAAGTAAAGCTAATGTTGTGGCAGATGCATTGAGCAGGAAATCTATGGGGAGTTTAGCTCATATCACAGTTGCAAAGAGACCAATAATCAGAGAAGTGAAAGAATTACTTGATATGGGAGTCAAGTTTGAATTAGGGACCCAGGATCGAAACCAAGCTCTGATAGCCCAGTTCCATGTAAAGCCGATTTTAATTGATGAAATTAAAACAACACAAGACAAAAATTCTCAGCTATTGAAGTTAAAAAAAGATGTTCAAGCTGGGAAAGCCCTTGAGTTCACTATCCATAATGGGGTATTGAAATGTGAAACACGGCTATGTGTACCAAATGTAAATGGGATTAAAGAGCAAATTATGAAGGAGATGCATTATGCATTATACAATGTTCATCCTGGAATAACGAAGATGTATCATGACCTAAAGGAACATTATTGGTGGTCTAATATGAAGAGGGATGTAGCTCAATTTGTCTCCGCTTGTCTAGCCTGTCAGTAGGTTAAATTTGAACATCAGAAGCCATTAAGGCTATTGCAGGAGATAAAACTACCAGAATGAAATGGGATAAGGTAATCATAGACTTTATGGTTGGTTTACCTAGAACTTCATGTGGATATGACTCATATTTGGGTAATAATTGATTGATTGACTAAGAAAACTCACTTCCTAGAAGTGAAAACCAGCTACATGTTGCGACTTTGCGGTACTGCAAGTATATAGGTCGCGTGACAAGTAATAGTGATAAGTAAGTATCGTTCCCATGAGGAAGGGGATATCAATGAATCACTCCTAATTATTGCTATTATTTGGAAAATAATAAGGTTGGTTGAATTTTTAGCAAACAAGTAAAAAAAATAAAAGTAAGATAATGAACTTGAAAGAGAAAATATGATTTGTAAAAACCAGAGTTAAGATTTCATCAATAGGCAATCATCCAATCTTGACGTTCTCCTTAATTAGATTCTATTATCTAGGATTAATGACCAGGTTTCCCAAAATTATGTTAAACCCTCTCTCAAGGCGAATTACAAATATTTATGCTAAACTTAAGTCTACTCTCGTGATCTTAAGAAATTAACATAAACTCATTAAGTTCTGTGGATAACCCTTACAAGGATCACAAAGGAGTGTCCTTATCTCGAAGCAACAAGTTCCCTAGGTCTATTAATTTCATGAACCAATTTTATGCTTCCACTCTCGCTACTTCACATAAAATCATTAATTAGCAAAATTAATGGCCAGTTAATCTCACTATTTTAAAAGCCTAAAATTAATAGATTAATCCTAAGTAATCTTCTCTAATCAATCCAAACGTCAAAATCTGATAATCAACCTAATGAATCCATCTCAACCCTGAGAAGGTGTTTAGCTGCTCATACTGAAAATTAGAAGAATAATAATTAAATTAAACAATCCAAAAGTCATCTCAATAAGAATTATCAATAAATCAATGATGTAATGTTATAATAAAGTACTCCTAACAAATACTGAATGGAAGAAAATAAATCCGAAAATAAATTCTGAAATAAATTCTTCACAAATCTTAAATTTCCAAGGAAAAATCACAGGAATTCAGCTCCTCTGTTTTTGTGGAATTCTTGGCGACGGCTAAAGCTCTCCAAAGTTCCGCTCTCTTTTCTTGGAAGTTTAGGGTACCTATTTATAGCCGAAAGATGTGCTTGGATTCCAAAAAACCCTAAAATTTCCTCGAAAACCGGGTTCTGCTTGTTAAAAATCGAGTCTTGATAAACCGGTTAGCGCATGAATGAATCGTATAAGCGCTAACCGGGTCTTTCTACGAATAACCGGTTTGGCACCTCAAGGTAACTGGGTCACCCGGTTATAGAGGCTGTGACTCGCAGCTTCCTGTGCCAAATTTGCCTATTTTCTTTCTTGCGACTTGGCTGATCTTTGCTTAGTGGTCCGACTCTCCTTGTATCATATCCAAGCCAATTTCTCTTGCCAAATCTCCATTTGTACAAAAACTAAGACTTGGGATGCAATTTATCCTTATTAGCAATTTATTACCAAACACACAAATTATTTCAGATTTCTAGAGAATTTATTGTTTAAAACTAAAATCCGCTTACCTAGTAATTAAATTCAACTAAAACTTAAGTTAACTGACTACAATGGGTTAAAAAGAACTTAAAATAAGTATAAATTATTTAATATTGTCCCTAATTAAATAGATAAAATATCAACCTAACACTATTGTTGTCACTGGTGAGCCCTTGGTGGAGCCTCTAACAATCTTGAATAAAAGAATTATTCTTAGAAACAAGAGTGTAGTGCCTTAACTTCTCATACAGTTAATCAATATGTCTCCTACAGAAGCTACATGGGAGGATGCTTCCTTTATTCAATCTCAGTTCCCATCTCTCATCCTTGAGGACAAGGATTCATTTAAAGGGATGGGTATTGTCACAACACAGTGACTATAGCATAACTAATAAATAGTTCTTGCCAGCTGGACTGTCAGTTGTAATGTTGTTAGTTCATTGGGCAACTAAACAAATGTTTGTTAGTATGTTAATTAGTTAAGTGTTAGTGGTTAAATAGAGACACATATTGTACTACATATTCAATCAAGAATTAATCAATAATTCTTTCTTTCTCTCTTCCTCTCTCATCCTTCTATCTCTCTGTCTCATTTCTTCTAATTCTGTTCTTCAATTCTTCTCTTCCTTATCAATTCTTGCTTGTTGTTATGAATAATCATAACAGAAAGATTTAAGAAGGAAGGAGAAAGATACAGAAATATCAAGTGTCAACTGAAAAGAAATTCAGGTTTCTTTTATAGGCAACAAAAGTAACGAGTGTTATCTTAAAGGTCACACTCGTTACTTATATGTTTGGCTTAAGGTTCATAAAGTACATTTACAGGCATTTCAGATGAATAATTCTCGTTACTCAATTTCTGAATTTAGCCAATTTTAGAGAGAGAAAATTCACACTCATTTCTAGAAGGATAACGCTCGTTACTGATATTTCATGGGTGCTACTCATATTTTACACTAGTTACATGTAAGGTTCAATTTTAAAATTCCATACGGAAAAAAAAAATCATGGGCGTTAATAGTGGTTCACATCCATTATCACCATCAAGTTCTCCTCTTAAAAAATTTAACCACTTAACCAAGAAGGTTTAAAAGAGATGCCTCAAATGACCAAATCTTTTTTTTTTTTTTTCTTTCATGCTATTTTCATTTCCCCTTCACAAACAAATATCAATGTCACCATTATAATGTCATATCAATTTCTCTAAAGTTACTAATTAATTTTCACTTAGACCAATTCCTTTCATATTGAATCTTGACTTCCCTTCAATCACTAAACAAACATTATAATGTACAACCTCATAAAAAGAGTGGACCTCATACTTGTAAATGTCTACGTTGAACTCCACTTGCATATGATGAATGAGAGAGGTTTTATTACTATTATTATTATTATTATTATTATTATTATTATTATTATTATTAAATCGTGTTAAATTTACACATATCATATTAAATTTATCTTTCATTTTAACTCAGGATAGATTATTAATGATAAAAATTATAATTTAGAGAAAATATTAAAAATATTTTTCTAATTTAATTTTAATCGATGAGTGAGAAAAAAAAATACTTGTCAACTGAATTAGTTCTTGAGATTAAAAATAAAATAATTTGTTAGTGTTAATAAAAGATTTATTACCTTTTGACTATATATAGTCGTAGAATATTGTATTATTCTTAGACTTTGTTCAATTCAAAGGTATAATCTCTCCCTTCAAATTATTATAAGGAACAAAACCGTGTGAAAATAGTAAACATATTAAGAGTCAACTACAAATTGGATCTTAATTTGTTATTATATTAGTGATGAATCTTTTCACTGAATTCATACCAATATTTTATATCAACTTCATTTTTTTAATTAATTTTATTTATCATAATCTCTTTTTAAAAACTTATAATTTTGTATAATCTTTTTTTAAAAGCTTATAATTTTGTATTAAATTTATATAAATATAAATCATATTATTAAAATTAAAAAAATTGATACTAATAAGAATTAGCAACATTGTTACCCATGTATAAAACCTCCATAATCAAAATCTTTTATTACAATATTATTAACAATAATAGAACTCGCAACTTTGTTTTATAGGTAGTATATATACTTGTTGTTAATTGTTTGTTTTAATAATATGTATTAAATTAAATAATGTTAAACAAATGTTATTAAATTCAATATTTGTTACAGAGAAGATTAATTATAGATTTAATTTCTATATAAATATTTGGCCCCCGATCTAAAATTTATTGCATATATAAATATTTAGATTATTTCATATAACCAACATGTATTATTAAAATTTATTGTACAAATAATTACAAACTTAATTAATTTTGTTAAATAAAAAATAAATTGTGAAATTACAATATTCCTAGATGAAAAATTGTAAATTAAAAATTCATGTGAGATGGATATTGAATCTTATTAATGTTTAAGATAAAAATAACTCTCAATAGTATGATGATATGTGCACAGGGTTTTTATTTTTTCCTATAAATAAATAAATGAAAGATAAAAGATCTAATTTCTCCCTTGTGATCCCAATATGAAAATACTCCTAGAGGGGGCAAATAGAAGTTAAAAATTTTCTAATGCAATATACAACTTATATGCAATATTAATGCTAATACAATATATTAAGACAATAAAAGGAGAAGAGTTTAGAGATTGCTCAGTCAAGTTATAGTGATTCAGAGTACAATCGCCTTCCTTACGTCCATTTTTCTTTCTATCAACCTGATATTGAGATTTCACTAATCAACAGGTTCACAACCCAAAATTCTTACAATTAGTTTGTTTGGGATTTCACCCTTTTACAATGGGATATCACCCAAAATCTCAAATAAAAATTAATATCTAGAGAATTACAAGTTTCTCTAATACTTAAGCTAAGCTATTTGAAGAATATTAGATGAAATACAAATAGCTTTACAAGCTTTGAGCACAAAATAAATGAGTTTAATGAGCAAGTATTCAAAGAGAAGAGAAAAACAAAGTATTAAAGCTTAAATCAATAGAATCGTCATTGGAGGGCTTTTTCAAAATTGTTCCAATTTCAAATTATCATATATTTATAATCTTCAAGCCTTGAGAAATAAATGTGACTGGCTACATTTAATGCAAAATTTGCTTCAAAATATGATTCCAACAGCTATAATTTTTAAATAGATTCGTCTGATGTAATAGGTCAATTGTTTATAACATGCACCATGCGTGTGTAATGGTCGTTATGCTTCTTAGTGTAACAGGCTTGAATATTTGTAATGGGCTTGCAAATTCTTTCTATCTCTGACCATTTCTGTTCTTCTAAGCATAATGGTTGTTACAATATCATCAAGGGCGTTATACTTCTTTTTGTAATGGGCTTTCATATACTCTCTATGTCATTAATCATTTTTGCACGTTTTGAGTGTAATGGTCGTTCCGCTATTGTAAGAAGCGTTATATTTGTAAAATAGCTTGATCATGCTTTTGATCTTGCTTTCATAATTTCTTAATACAAATACTAAACAAAAATAATATAGACCAAGATAATTTAATCAAGGAGGTCTTATAAATATCATCAAAATCATCAAGGGTTTGACATCTCTAGAGACTTAGTCTCTCTCTACAATCTATATCCTTCATAATTTCTTTCTCAAAAGGTTTATTGATTTAGGTATCGAAGTCCCTTGCCAGGACAACTCCTGGGGGTTTCTGATATGTCATTCTTTGATTTTAATTCTCAAACCAGAACCATAAAAGCCATACGCCACCAATCTAGGTATCAGATGATTTATTTCCTATCAAATGATGTCGTTTGTGGGACTAAGCACAAAAGAGTCGTGTTTATACACTTCCATTTCTGCTAAAAAAAATTCCAGTTTAAGATAAAGGAAGTGAGACTGAGTCATTAAAAAATCCATTACATTGACATCCAAGCAAACTCAAGAATTGTTAAAACATCAGTATCAACAATAAGAAAGAAAACAACAATAAAATCAACAAGAACAAAAAGAAGAAGCAGGAGCTAAACAATCCAAGGAAAAAATAGATGAATCAGATGAATTCAAATTTTACAAAACAAGAACTCGAAGAAAGTCTAAGTGTGGAACATGCAAGAAAATATTGAAAATTTTATTAAGCTTGAGTGAGCACATGACAAGTATCCCCTAAGCCGAGGAACAGGAAAACTCTCTTCATAGAGGAGGCTCACAGAGAAGCTCCCTTGCAAGGCTAAAGCCTTACAACGAACAAAAGGAAAAGATCCTCACTCCCCTCGAAGAGAGTATATTTATAGTTACCCACAAGATTCATCACCCTCCCACGCTGATAACTTTGGCATAGGGTAAGCCACCTATTGCACTGCATATGCAGACAAGTTACCTCAACATTACTGATGGAGAATTATCGCACTCCACCGTCCACAGTCAATCCTAGTGTGTCTGAATCGTGCATGAATTTAATGTGTAGTTTACAATGATCAATATAAAACTGACCAAGTTTATTACCCTCAGTCAGAAGTGATTTCCTTCAATAAGAAAAGACCTCACTGGACCATCCTTAAAATAAAGACATATGTCTGTTCTTTTGGTCCAACGAAGGTGGCTTCGTTAGGTGGTGCAATGTTTTTGGGTGCTATGTGAGTTCAATATTTTTCTTCTCTATTAAAGGTAAACCACAATGTCCTTTAATTATAATTATCAAACCCACGTAACCAAGCACTTTCTTTTATAAACAGAAACTTTCCTAATTTCAAGAAGTTAGACATGATGTTTCTATTAATTAATTTATACTTTATAATTCACATGGTTCAAACTATTGGCTTGAAATAGAAAACCCAGAATTAATCCAGCCATCTAAGCTTGAGCCATGTTACATTATATTGGTGCCTTCATTTGGGTCACAAGCTTGAGCTATCAGTTCGCACGGATGTATTGGTGGGCTTGACTTTCATGTGCTTTATTTATGTTATTAGATTAGCAAGTAAATAATCATATGTTTAATTTAATAAAACAAGAATTAGAGAATATTGAAACCTCATGATAATCAAATTATTTTCTGAAATGAATTCAAGATAAATTCACTGTTTTTCATGGAGAAGTTGGATTCCCTCAAATTGATTAAAATTTATTGCTTAAATAAAACACTTAGTTTGAATTGGTAACATGCTTTATTTTCAAAGTCACTGCTAGATTATTTTTTATTGCTGCATTGAGCATTAAATTATTAAAGTCTACTTGGACTTCTGATTTGTTTAAATTTATATTATATTTATAATTATTTTTGAATAAATTTATTAAGATTTTATTTTATTTTATTCAAGATTTGATTTGTTAAGTTTTGAAATTTGAAATCATATTAGAAAATAGTAAGATTTTTGGTTTAAAAATTAAATAACTTTGAAATAAATTCGCTACCACTCGACCTAATTTTTGCCCAAAAATTAATTCTCGAGACATTGAGGCAAAAATCGATACTCAGTTTTTGACCCTTATGCACCCAGTTTCTGAGCCCTCAATGCAACATGGCTAGGTTTTTGAAGAAATAAGGCACAAATTAGTTATTTAACATTTAGAAGTCTCATTTTCTCAAGTATCAGAGGATTCTAAAAGAGTGTGGAGAGAAGAGTCTTGAAGAGGAGTATCAAGGAACTTCAAATTGAAGAATCTAGCAACTGAAATCAAATTTGGCAAATAGAGACGAGTTCATTCTTAACTCTATTTATTTTTATTTCATTCTATTGTTTAGCAATGTTGAACAATTTTATCAATTCAATAAAGCTTGCAATTTGTTTCTCAAAGATGCTTGGCTAATTTTTTTATTCTAGAATTTAGATATAGTCAATTGAATGATTCTATGATTGGGACTATGATTAATTGATTATTACATGTTTAATTAAATTGATTAATTTATTAATCTAGAAATATTGTTATGTTTGATAATTGGTCACTATTAGACATTAATCTAAGATGATGTATGATGGATCGAAAGAGAAAGTATATCATTTATTTGTTAGATCAATATGTTAAGGGTTGGTATTACTAAAAGAATAAAATACATTTTGGTGAACTTTGTAATTACTAAAGAACTTAATAAGTTTGCATTAATTTAGTGATATGAGATTAGTGTTAGTATTTATGTATTTACTTGAGAGAGATTTACACATATTTTAGAATAATTAGTTCATTAACCATAAGTTTGAATAATCAATCATGAGTCATTGCAATCATAGAATGTCAATTGATGAAATTTAAATTTTCAATTATTTTATCTTTTAATTTTTTGAAATTCTCAATTTACAAACTTTAATTTTAAATTATGTTTTAAATTTTATTCTCAAATCAAATTATATTTTTATTTAAATAATAGAGAAAATACTAATTTTGGTATTTAACACTACCTCCTTATAGGACGATACTCGAGTCATCACTATAATTTTTTGGTATGATTCGTGCACTTACGAAAATACATAACAACTTCCCTCTTTTGATTTATATGTGTCATGAGCACTCATTTAAAGTTGCTAATTTATTATTAGCAAAAGTATATATTATATTATTTATACATGAAACACATAATTCAAGTCTAAAAAAAATGAAAATTAAATGCAAGTACTACTAACAAATTGCCAAAAGAGGTAATAGTTTGTTATATCTGTTGTCTGCAAGCATTAAGAGATGTCCGAGTGCAATTGATCGAGGAGAAAAGATCTCGTTCAGAAAATAAGGCACCCAAAGTCTCACAGCCCAACTCCAGCGGTGCGACGGTCCTAGGGTAAGAATAGGCTTAAGGCCACCATAAACTCGTAAAACTCACAAATCCTAAATCTCATGCATAATTATATTAATTACAATATCATATAATATCATACAATGATCATTTCTATAAATACAATTAAACATCAATCATATCTTTGCCATTATCATTTCATAACTTTCTCTTGTTCCTTACTGATCAAAAGATGTATCTCACATCACTAAGGAACAAGAGTACCCAAAAAGATAATAATTCATACATCATAAATATCAACATCCTCAAATGACTAACTACGGAGCTCTAGAGTATACTCCCAATACATATAGTGTCATAATACCATTTAATGAATATACAAAATATCTCGAAAAAATTATTACAATAAAACTTCTTGGAAGAATGGGTCAAGATGCTGGATCTTCTATATTAGCTCATTTACGAGCTATGCTATCACCTAAAATTCACAGAAGAGGAGTGAGCCTTGAACTCAATAAGATATGAACATCATAAATCAAGAATCTGAATATCAAATAATGGTCATGAAAATATATATATATATATATATATATATATATA
>CANXYC010645246.1:0-41890 GCA_948193065.1 Aleurites moluccanus | reverse complement strand
TAATTAATTTGGATATATAATATAAAAATTTGAAATAATACAAATTAATTTATACCAATTATTATATTATATATTCAATTTAATTATAAGTCTCGGTTGATTATCATTATATTTCGAATTAATTGAATTTAGTCTCGATTAATTTAATTAGATTTCGAATTGTCAAAATTAGGTCTCGATTATTTTATATATTAAATATAAATTAAATATAAAATATCAACACTAATAATATTAATTAAAATTACCATAAACATTCAAAATACATATTAATATAATAACATAACGTAAATTAAAATATAAATAATTTAATTTATTATATTATCACTTTACTAAATTAATAATCTAATTTTTTTTAATATGTAAAATATATTTATTTATGGGTAATTAATATAATATTATAAAATATTGAAAAATTATAATAAATTGTATAAAATAGATAAAAAAGAATATAAAAAATTTTTTTTTTTTTTGATGTAAAAAATAGTGTTAAAAATGGAGTTATGGTTGGAGATGAAATTACTGTTTGATGTGATATAAACTGTAAAATGGTGTAAAGTTAACTGCATAATGGTGTTTATGGTTGGAGACGGATTTATGAAAATCAGTAACAGTTATATGAATTGATAAAATAGCTTTTGCATCTTCTTGTTGAAACTTTCACTTCACCGGATCAATATTCCATAATTGCCCATCATAATAAAAAAAGCTCGTATACCCAATAAATAGGTATATTATGAGTTTGCTCTATCAACTGAAGTGTGAAAGGAAATTTAATTGGAATTCATGCATCCTGCTTACAAGCTATACTCCTACCGTTCCAAGCTAGCCGTCTCACTCCCTGCAGTGAAACTTTTTTGCCTTACAATAAATTTATCATGTTCAAGAAGGATTTGCCCTTGTACAGCTTCAAGAAATATACAATGTGGAAAATATTTAACCTTTATTAGTTCTTATTAAATAGTAATATTAAATAAAAACTCAACTAATTTCACTTTTTATATATTATTTAAAAAGTTAAATATTTCGAATAACTAAAGTCTAATTTATTTTATGGTCGTTTTGAAAAATTTGAAATTAAAATTAAAATTTGAATTGAATGGTCCAATTCCAATTTCAGTATTTGACAACGCTAAGAGAATTATAATTAGAATTCTACCACAATTATATAGAATTATAATATAATTAAAAAATAATTCAATAATTTTATTTTTAACCCATAAGAATTACAATTATATAATTGCCATTGTAATCCCACAGCCACTGTCACCTCCACTCTCATTATCACCTCCACTACTATCACTGGTATTGGTGATTCGTTATTATTGATACCGATGGTCCATCACTCACCATCGACGATCTATCACCATCGCCATTGTCCTTATCGCCACCATATCCTCTGCTGATGTCGGTGGTCCGACATTGCTGGCCTAAACAATCCATCATAGCTAGCGGCCTACTGTCACATCCATCACCACCGCCATCACCCTCATTTCCACCGCCATCACCCTCATTTCCACCGCCACTTCTGTCGGTGTTGATAATTCGCTATCGCAGACACCAGCAGTTCACCATCACTATTGCCATTGTTGGTGGTCTACCGCTACCCTCACCACCATTATTATCGCCATTGATGGTCCACCACCAAGCTAGCCTTCCACTGCTGCAACTAATTTTTATTCAATTTCAATTTTTTTATGATACAAACATTGAAATAATTAAAATTAAAATTAAAAATCTCAATTATAATTCTAAATCCAAATCCCAAACCAACCCTTAGATTAAATGAAATTTAATTTAAGTATCTATGATTAAAATAAAATCTAATTTAATTTAGATATTAACAATTAAGATGTTCATAAATTTAAAGAGAGTAAAATTATTAATTTTAAAATGGTTTAAAAATTAGACTTGGCTAATGATTAGTTTCAAATTGATAAGGTTTTTAGGCTTTGTTTTTATTTTATTTTTTTTTGGAGGAACTCATCTAAATTTAGTAAAATTTAAATTTTTGGGTTTTTTTTAAACTAAAAATAAATAGCATAAACTAGTTGGATCCTTTTTCATACAAAAAAAAATAATTAAAAATTAAAATATAAATTAGCAATAATAAGGTTATTAAGATACATTAAGACAATCTAATAATAAATTCATATACTGTTTGACAATAAATTCAAGTTTAATTCTTTGTTTTCATATTAGTATATACAATATACTTTACATTTATAAACATATGAGATCCACTTAAATTTAAGAAAAATAATCTTTCATCCTTATAAATGAAAATGTATTGTATGGATATACTGAATAATGTCAACTCAAATTTAGGGATAACAATGAGACGGAATAAGAGGCAGAAGAACTATGTCTATCCTCATCCTGATTTAGTGGGGAATCCCTATTTCCGTTCCGCCTCACAAATAGAGATAATTTTATTTATATCATCATTTTCACGAGATCTTCATCTTGGCGAAGATCTCCACTTTTCACTTAAATTTTATATTATTAAATTCGTATATATTTATAAATTTATAAATAATAGCTGAAAATAATAATAAATTTATTTTAATAATATTAATAAATTTCAGAGATATAAAATCTTAACTAAATATAATTAAAATGTATATACATCTAATACATTGAAAATATTCTGCAATGTTAAAATATTAAAAATTTAACATACATAAAAATATGAGAATACTTAAATAAATTGGATCCGATAAATATAAAGACTTTTAAGAAACTCTAATAATCTTATAAATATCTTTGCATTTAAAAATTAATTACATGTATTAAATATAAGTTTAAATAAATAATTTACATGTGTTAAAATAATAATAATAATTTTTTAATATAAGAAAATAAATAAATAAATATTAATATATAATTTTTAAATGGTGAAAATTAAAAATCATAATAAATATGTTTATATATATATATATATATATATATATATATATATATAAGTATAAAAGGATAATTAATTAATATAATTTTATAATAGAGATAATTATGTAATTATAATATCATATCTCCACAAGACGAGAATTTCCTCGAAATAAAAAATGTATTCTCCATTTCTACTAATAATGAGAAAAAAATATTTTTTATCCCCCTCTTTATGAAAAAAGAAAAAAAGAGAAATCTCCGTTTAATCCTAAACAAATTCTCACAAGAAATAGAGATTTTTTGTCAATTTGTCGTTCCTATTCAAATTAGATGAAAAAGATTTTGTGGCAGTCTTTTATTAGACCTAGAGAATATATTAAGATAAAAATTAAAAATTGAGCTTTATTAGTACCTCGTAATAGCCCTTGGATTTGAAATTATTATCGAAATTCACTATTTGATTTTTAAACTGACGCTCCAACGCCTGAAGAATGAGAGGTTTGAAATGATGCTTGAACGTTTCAAAGATGGGGCTTAATTTATTTTATTAGTTAAGCAATTAAGACATTACTATTCATGACAATATGATAGTATTAAAATCGGCTTTAGACTGATAATTATTTAAAATTATTAAATTATTTTATAAATGTGCAATAACTTTAAATAATTTTTTTATCTATAAAGTTTTAATTAATCAATAACACTTATAGTAATTTAAATATCTCATATTCATTTAAAAAATAATCTCTCATATTCAGTATTATATTTTTTTTATTAATTTTAGTTTAATTTACATATTAATGATTTAATTTTATATTTATATATATATTCGACATTGAATAATTTTTATAAATTTTTTATTACTTTTAGTTTAATCTATATGTTAATGATTTAATTTTATATATAAATATATATTTATTTGTAAAAATTATGTCTTCCAGTTTATTTTTTTTATTAGGTTTCAGTTCAATTTTTTGGAATTAGTTTAATTTTTCTTTGTTTTTACATATTAACTACTTATTTCTTTTTTCACAACGTAAGACTTTTGAATTGTCCTATAAAAAGACACGATTTTTAATGAAAAAGACAAAAAAAATCCTTATTATTTATTTTATTAGATTAAAAATATAATTCTAATTCTATAATAATTTTAAAGGGAAAGTATATATAAATATGGTTTCACATTTTTAATATTCAGAATTCGTAAAATTTTTTTAATAATTCAAAATTTATATTTTTATCATTATATATTTTAATAATATTTTATTTAATAATATTAAAATTATTGACGTGTTATTCATGTGATGTCACATCATTATTGAAATGACGCCACATTATAATTAAAAAAATAAATAATTTAATTTGAATTGGACAAAATTTTTAATAGAATTTTAAAAATTTAAAACAAAATTAATAAATTGTATTATTTTATAAATTTAATATTTACAACTAAATCAACTAAACAATATTTTTTACCAATTTTTAATAATCAAATTACAAAATTTTTAATTGACAAAATTTTATATCAACTTTTAATAATCAAATTACAGAATTTATAATTGACAAAATTTTATATAAATTATTAATAATCAAATTACAAAATTTTAGCTGACAAAAATTTATTTTATTGTATTATTTATCATACACTAAAAATTTTATAATTTAATTGTTAATAATTGGTACAAAATTTTGTCTATTAAAATTTTTATAATTTGATTATTAAAAGTTAATATAAAATGCTATTTAGTTGTAAATATTAAATTTATAAAATAATATAATAAAAATAAATTAAAAATTTTATTTTATATTTTTAAAATCTTATTAAAAATTTTGTCCAACTCAAATTAGATTATCTATTTTTTTTTTTTTTTAAATTTTGACATGGACGATATCCCAGAAATTTTAATGTTGTTAAATAAAATATTACTAAAGTGTGTAACAGCGAAAATCACATACCTCAAATTATTACAAAAATTTCACAGACCCCAAATATTAAAAACTCAAAATCACATAATACTTATATATACTTTTTCTTAATTTTAAATATATCAACATTACTCTATAATAAATATCATTATAAATATGAGTATTCAAAGTATTTTAAAATTTAACTTTAGCCGTGATTTTTTTTTTTTTTTACTTTTTTTCACTTAAAAGTTTTATTTATATATTTAATTATTTTGTTATTATGCCATTTTTAAATTTCCTCAATTACTAAGTATTTTTATATTTATAATTTGTTACCTATATATAATATAATATAACTAATTATATTTTTTGTTATGCTTGCTTCTACTATCCGTTTACCACTTTACTATCGGGTATGATTTAGGGACTATATTAATAGTTTCAGAAAATTTAATAAATTTTTTAAATATGAAAATAGAGAATAAAATACGAGTCTATTATTCAAATTACATATAAATTTATCTTAGTATGTTAGTTTATTAAATGCTTTATATTTGATATATAATACATATCATTATAATCACATGCAATGTAATTTATACCAGTGATAAGAAAGTAGTTTATATATTTAATTAATGGATAATAAAATATTTTAATTAATTTGATTTGTTTTTATTCAGTAAAAAAATATTAATATTTATTTTTATTTTATATATTTTTTTATTAAATAAATATATATAATTAGTGTAAATAAGTATTTTTCAGCAATATATATGTATTATATATATTAGAAGGAACTTGCATTTCATTAAACAGTAACAGATTGAACATCGAGTGCTTGGGCTTCCAAAGCATAAACAGGTAAAGAATTGACCCACGGGACCTGCCTATCTGAGTATCTGAATAGTAATGGGCTGTTTGGTTGGCTAATTAAATACTCATAATTATTGATTATTAATATAAATATTGTCAATTGAAAAAATTTATATTGTTTGATTGACCAATTAAAAAATTTGATTATAATAAATTTTTTTTTCAATCGGTAAATCTCATAAACAATTATAAATTTGTCAATAATATTTTTACATAAAAAAAATTAAGTGACTACTGTACGGTTACCCAAGTGAATCACTACCATGGTTATTAAACTCTCTATCTAGATCATATTCTACAGTTTAAATTTAAAATAATCAATTCGTATCTCTCATATATACTGTTAAAATATAAAATATAAAATGAAAATATAAAAAATTTCATATTAATTAAAAATGAAAAACATATGAGTTTAATATATAAATAGGCTTTCAGCCTTATCAAACCAGTTTTTAAAATCGGTTGTCTTAAATCTATATTAAAAATTTTACATGTATAACTTATTCTTTTTTCCTATCATTACTTTAGAATCGAGATTTCCAAGTAAAATTTTGTGGAATTTGTCAATTAGTTCAAAAAAATTGTTCATTTTAGCAATGGAATGGATTGATAATATATATATATATATAATAAAAGTTGAATTTAAAAATTTATTTTATAATATATTAAGTATTTTTTTAAAATTATTAAATTTATATAAAGTGACGTCATTGATTTTTTCTATTCCATTATGTTTCTTTAAATTCTAATTAAAATTTATACAAATTAATTACATATAATATATTTTTATTTTATTTATTTAGATATATAGTTTATTTAACCTATTATATTAATGTCATGATCCAAACTCGGTGTAGTTAAATCGGAATTTAATCATACAAGTCTAACAAATACAATATTTATAACCTATAATATATAGATAAATATTTAATCAATTACTTATATTTATATATTATCATTTGAGTATTATTTAAATAATTAAAAAAATATTTACAAATAAGACATAAAACTAATAATAATATTTGGAAATGAACTAAAATTTCCCAAAAGTAATTACAAATAGTTATCATTAAGACCTTAACTTGACTTTAGAAGAAAAAAATAAAACCTTACTAAAATAAGATTACAAATCTGGAAAAAAATTAAAATTTGAAAAAGTAAACAAAACATCTGCTTAATAAGAAAATATATAAAGTTAGAATAAAAACCTAACATTTTAAATAATTAAGTATACATATATCTAATACATGTACAACAAATAACTTTAACTTAAATATAAATAATAATTAAATAAAATCATTAAATACTCTATTTTAAATTACATAATGTAAAAATATATAAATCTCACATATAACTTATACAAATAATTTTTTTCTCATAAATTCATTTCAAACAAATAATGAGAGAGAATTTCAACTGAACACTTGTGTGGTATAAACCTTGTATAACATGTAAGTTCAAGACCCTGTAACATATAAGATTCAAAATCAATATAATATATAAGCATTGTGGATTATACATCAGATTATTTCATACAGGCCAAATACATATAACATATAAAGTCGAAACCCAAAAGAAATTTAAATATCATGGGAGATTTAAATTTTTATCTCACCCCAAATAAAAATATCATATATATATAATAATAATAATAATAATAATAATAAAGACTCATAAATTTATATACAAATAAATTCTAATATAAAAAATCTAATGTCAACTATTATATATACACATTACACATATATTGTAAACAAAGTTATATATTATATAGTTATTAATATTATATAGTTTACTTTCCCCAATTTAAAATTACAAGCAAATTAAATTTATTTATTTATATAAAAGTCACACACATAAACATTAAATTATTTTAATTTAATTTTATATATTCTCTCACCTAAAGATCTTAAGGTAAATGACACATTTAACTGATTAAACTGATTATCTCTAACACTTATTCATATAATATGTATAATTAATATAAATGCAAATATATAATTGATGTATGAATTCTTATAAATGAATATATTTAATAATATTCAAATATATAAATGCTCAATTTAATAGTATGAATGTGATTTTAATATGATGAATTATGCTAATGTAACATATATAATCTATACTTCAAAATTTTTCCAATATATATATTCTGGCAGTAGAGACATTTTCTATTACAGAGCCCCATAATATTTTTCAAATTAACTCAAATTTTAACACAAAGTATTCAACATATAAATAAACATAACTCTAAAAATAACCAAATTCAGAATCCATTTGATCCCCCAAATATAATCCTAAAGTCAATTGTCTGATAAATTCTCTGAATACTGACAATAGGTAAATACTCCCATAAAATCCTACTTTACAGTTCTCAAAAAATTACATAATATACAAAACATATACCATTATTAGTCTAACAAAATTCATATCAATTGGATTTCAAATTATCTTTCAATTAATTATCGTTTTAGAACCGTATTGTACAAATCTTTTGGCTAGACAGCTTATATCATTTCAAATATAAAATTAGATTCGACCGTTGGATCAGTCTCAAATTTAAACATAGTTAAATAAACATCTAGTAAACAAACATATCAAAATTTCACCGTCAAATATGAATCCAACTAGAAGTTACATAATTCACAATTTCAATTACCCCAATAGAGGACCATATGAGTTTTAATTCATTACTCTAAAACTTATGAATTATGAATCTTAACTCAATTATATTATTTTTTTTATCCAAATCTTAAACTTTAATCGTTTAAAAATCGTAATCATATATATAAACCAATTATAAGACATTGGAATAATGGTATAACTTTTTTACTTCCAAAACAATTGTAAGAATTTGGAAGAAAATCTCCAAAATATAAGTTTGTATTTTTCCTCTTCCTTTCCTCTCTACGTTTTTTTTAAATCGTTGTCGCTCTAAAGACTAACACTTATATACCACTAAAAAAGAATAAAAACCCTAATTCTTAATTGCTCACTAATCCATCATTTAATTAATTTAATCAATTTAATCCAAAAATATGTTATTTTTTTTTTTTAAATTGATCACTAACACTATTTAAATTATATTACAACCACCACTTTTAAATATGCATCATATAAATTATCTAAAATCCAATTAATTATAACTCATATGAAAATACCAAAATACCATTGATAGAAAAATTATCATAACATCCCTAAAATAACAAAAATACAAAATATACTCAATTGACTCCATAATTCATATTTATATTTTAAATTAACACTTTTAATTCATAATTTAAATTTGGCCTACAAATCCACATAAAATATAATAAATATCCTTAACTAAAAAATATGGGATTTCACAATTAACATTTTAAATTAGTAAAAAATAATATTTAAATCTATAATAATAATAATAATAATAATAATAATAATAATAATAATAATAATAATAACATATTAAAATATTTTTAAGAATATAAATTAAATAAAATAATAATAATTTACGCAAAAATCAAGTGTTCGATTAATTTAAAAAAATAAATAAAAAAGCTACTCAATATATTCAACCACAATCATATTTGCATGCAGTAGTACACTGCATAAATCCAAAGAATCCTCCCATATAATTAGACCATGAAGATATATATAGTGACAATAATCAATCTTGGCATGAAGATATCAATCCCTTGCTATAAGTTGTTTGCATTGCAACCCATAATTGTAGAAGCATGTAGATGAAAATCCACATTTTGCACTGCCAATCTGGTGGACCAAAATTTTAGATAAATGGGATCAAAATAAAAATGTATTATTAAATTATTATTAGCTCAATAATATATAATTAGAAAATATATGTTCAATAAACACAACAAATAAATTTTTCTTTCATTGCTTCTGAAATTACATTTAGAACCGTGAGATTATAAATTTGAATATCAATATATATCAAATATTAGTAATAATTTTTAGTATACAATATTCAATTTTGGGTCCAAATCACAATTATTTTGAATTCCAAACTTGGAACACCCATGGCTGAAGCATTGTCCAGATTACCAATACAGCTATCATCAATATTAGTTTTAATATAAGCCAATAGAAGAAGGAATCCAAGAAATGAGCTACAGATTGGACTTTGGTATGCATAGGAAGAGAAGACTCATTAAAAATAATAATAATTGTTAGAAAAAAATTTAGAGTTATAAATACAGTGATAAGAAAAGAGAAAAATAGCATAAATAATTTTACGTGATTTGGCTTCTCAATAAATTTATGTCCACGGTCATTTCGAAAGAATAATTCACTATATTATCATATTATAATTTTTGAACGGACAAAACTGTAAACTCTCTTATAATATATTCACTCTTCATAAAAATATCCTATCCATATATTTTGTGATTCACTTATACTTGGATAAAAGTCAAAAAATATCTCATATAATACTCATATTTATAATATTATTTACTATTAATCTTAACTCAATAAAAATTTTCAACCAAATAGAAATAACATTAAAAATATGAATTTTACTCCAAAAAAATAATTATTTACTCAATCGAGAAATATTTTTCATACACAAAATAAAAAAAATATTCTTTCAAATCCCCTTAACAATAATACTAATTCAATCGAAGGGACATAGTAACATTTTTAAAGCATAAAATTTAATCTATAATATTTCCCAAAGTTTGATAAGAGATTTAATGTGTTTATTTCAAGTTTTGCTTTATTATGGTTTAGTTAGTCTTGTTGTTGAGTTTGAAACTTATTGGGTATTTGGCAAAATTTTTTAACTTATTTTCAAAAGTTGCATTAAACATGTTTGGTTAATAATAATTAATTGTTAGTCGATATATAATTGTTAGGTAATTAAACAAATACTGTTTATAAAAGTTTTAATTTATAACTTTTTGAAAAAATTCATATTTATTTAAATAAATTGACTAAATTATAATTTTAAAAATAATATTTAAATAAAAATAAAAATAAAAATATTTATCTTTAATGATCATTGAACATATTAATAATTAACAGTTAACAAATACTTACAACAATTATCTATCAGGTAACAACCACCAGTAATCCACTATCAGTCACTGGCTAACAACTATCAACTATCAGTTAACAACTAATAATTAAAAAAAGGATCATTTATGAAAGTTAAATAAAAATAAATTATTGAGAAAAATATAAATTTTGGGTATATTAATTTATAAAATAAACAAAATTTGCATTGTACATTGATTATTTTTGAATTTTTTTATATTTATATTTTATTAGTATTTTTTCCTCAAATTTATAATAAAATAATGACGATTTATAAAAAAAATATTTTTGGTTTGACACTGATAAACCGAAGTGAATAAATCGATAGTTTAATTATAACGATAATTTAGTTTGATTTGAAAATTTTACAAATCGAAAATATTAATTTAATTTAATAACCATTCAACTAACCCGATGTCACCCTTGCTAAAAGCATACTCAGTAATCTTTCTTCTTAGGTTGACAATAATTTAAAAAAAAAAAAATCTAAATCAATAATTATTTTAAATATTAAAGATTTTTTATATAATAATTACTCAATTTAACTAAATCTTAGTTTCAAATTAATTGAATCGGCTATATGAATTCTTTTTTCCATTTCAAGTGCTAATGGACTATGTCTGCAGAAAGATCTAGCAACTAAATCATTTTTATCACTCTTTCTCAAATTAGTTTAGGTCTATTTCTATATTTTTTCATAAATCGAACTTAATATGGTTTACTCTTCTAATCGATGTATTGCTAATCTTACGACTCACATGTCCAAACCATTTCAACCTATTTTATCTAAATTTATACTCAATACTAACTACTCCAACTTTTCTTAAAGACATTCACTTTGAATGTGATTCATTCTAATATGTCCACACATCCATTTCTACATTTTCATTTTAGTAACATATATCTTAGAGATATGTTGCCCGCCAAACACTCATACATCATAGCAAGTCTTATTGCTGTATGATAAAACTTACCTTTAATTTGAGTAAATTTTTACGGTCACATAGAACTTTTGAGACAAACATCAATTTCAATCACCTAACTTTTATCTTATGGTTAATATTCTTTTCACATTCTCCATCTTCTTAGAAGATATCGAGTTTAAATATTTAAAATAACTACTTTAAAATAATGTTACTTTATTTAAACTAACTCTCTTGTTATTTTCACTTCAACTTTCACTAAATTAGTAATATATATTCCGTCTTGATTCTATTTAATATGAAATTTTTGAACTTCAAACTACTCTTCTACAATTCTAATTTCTTATTAATTTTATTTTGTACTTCATCTGCTAATACAATATCATCTATAAATATTATGCACTAGGAAAATTCCTTTTATATATGGTTTGTCAATTATATGAAAAAAAAAAAACTCAAAATCCATCCATTTTACCTTTCCTTGTTAAGATAGGATGGTAATACTTCATCAGATCCAACAAAGCTGAAACAATTCTCCATTTTTCCAGAATAACCAGTTCAGTAATTCAGATAGGCTAAGTCACAGATGCAAACGTGTCAACTTCACAAAGCGAGTACAAAATAAAACCGTAGCTTTGTCTTTCTCCAACCAAAAAGTTCTCTCTCTCTAAACACGAAACAAACTTTAAAAACCGACACAAAACCCTTACGAGTTACGATCTCTCTCTCTCGCTCTATTGCTCGCTCGTTCGAAACCAAACTCAGAAACAAGAAAACAATGTTTTTGTTTTTTTTAGAGCAACTCGGATAATGGAACTCACTGATTCAAGCGAGTTAATGATTCGCTCTCCTCTAGGCATCGATCTCAATGAGATCCCCTCTTCCTCTTCTTCTCCCCCTTTCATTGCCTTACCCGGACCTCCACCCGAACCCGAACCCGAACCCGGACCCAGCACTCATCCTGACTCTGATACCCACGAGCTCGATTCTCTCGATGTTGTCCGTTCTTTTCACGAGAATCAGGACCCGGCGTCTGGAATCGCGGCTGGATTGCCTGGAGAGGTGGGGCTGCCAGCGTGTGGGGCTTGTGGTAAGCCGGAGGTGCGAGGGAACGCGGTTGTTTGCGACGGTTGTGAGCGTGGGTTTCACCTTAACTGTGCAGGAATGCAAGGAAGGCAAGCGGTGAATTTGGTGGATTGGATATGTGGAGAGTGCATGAGTGGTGGTGTTAAGAGTAAACGATGGCCTTTAGGGGTTAAGAGTAAGCGGATTTTGGATATCAACGCATCGCCTCCAAGCGACTGCGATGGCGATGGCGATGAGGAACGGGCAAATATGAGGTACTTATATTTGGATGTAATTCTAATTTTAAAGAATGAAAATTTTTGTAATTTTTGGCTGATGAAGTTGAATTAAAGGTTGTTTTATTTTTTCTTGTTCTATATGCGTGTAGTTTCAGGAAAAAATTAAACTGAAGTTTCAATTTTTTTTTTTACTATTTCCATTGGTGTTTAATTCTATTTCATAAGCACAAGGTAACCCACCGAGAATAGGTACATAATGGCACGCTAAGTTATAAGTTGATTTTTTACAATTTTAGTAATGATTTTAATTGAATCAAGGGATTACAATTTTGTGAATGGCCAAGACACTGTATTTTTGTAGCTCAAAAGTGACATACATGCAACTGTTACTGCATGTTGTGCAATGCCTGTACTTTAGGAGTTGATGCTGTCAATTTATAGCTAAGATTGTTGTATGTTCTTAACTTAACAACGATACAATAACAAAATTCAGCATGGCTCAAGCTTTTGCCAGCAATTACCATTGCTGTGGATGCTCAAATTTTGAATCTTCCCTTGTTTGTCATTGAGCTTACATTGCGTTTCTGTAGCCTGTTGATGCTGTCTAGTGTCAACATTTCGCTTGTTGATTTTACGCTTCCTTTATGCAAGTGACTTGAGCTTGGTCTTTTTGGAGCATGCAATGATGTTTTGACATCAACACATCATGTTATCTCTCCATACCCATTTCATGCCTCCTTCATGCACATGGGTCTTGGTGTAGGCATGAAAATGGGGTTCCATTACATGTTACAAGCATTCGCCATGAGAAACCAATTAAGGAGTTAGTGCACAACCCCCTACTGGAAGTTCTCGTACCTTCTTTCGGATGCTTGGACTCTAGATACTCCTGGACTTTTATTTGATAAAATGTGTGTTGCTATTGACAGAAAGAGTAAGGATCAGAAAGAGTGTGGATCTATCATTTGATTTGTCTTCCTGATCTTGCATTGGGCTTTTATTGGGCTTTTTTTTCTTAATAATTTATCTTAGAAAATGTTCTTGATTCTTGAAAGGCAAGTGGCACCCATCTTAGTTCTATACAAGTTGCATGTACTAGGTCTGTGTTTGATGATTTAGGACAATTAACATGAGAACTCCTATGATTTTATTGACTTTCCTGCATGCTCTATTAGGAAGTATTTGGAAAGTTGCTAAATCATTTTGCTACTGTTCTTTATCATCTTTCCATATATCTACTTAGAATTCCTTTTGGGGAGTGAGGGTGATATCAACCTTGAGAGAAACACACCCCAAGAGTTCCACAATCTTGGTGCCCGCTAACCACTAGCTTACCCAGTTTGGGAGACTATGATTAGTAGCTTTGGTACCAATTGATTTGAACCTTGGGAGACCCAGAACGGTAAGGGTTGGAAAGTACAGATCCATCTAAATCTCACATTAAAGTTTCATACCTCCATGGGATCCAAATCTCATATCTTGCAACTAGGATTATAACAAAGGGCAGATCGAATGGAGTGCTAAACAAGAAACCACATACAATGAGCAAGCAATATATACTCAAAGCTACTGTCAAATAAAAGTGCATAAATACCACAAAAGAAATTGTGTTATATTGCTTGCCTTAATGATGATTGTGGGATAGGCTCAAAACAAATTATACTAATAAGCTTGATAGAGTATAATAAGATGCTAAACTTAATGTTGAACCTTGGTTAAATAATAGAAGCAAATATGTTATATAGCTTAATAATGATAGTGAAATACTCTAAAATCAAGTTAAATTGCTAAAATCGGCATAGGAGCTTCAGGCTGGCACTGGTAGTTTAGAAGGTTATTCCAGCGAAATAAAGCATATGCAGAATAGAATGGCGGTAGATATCACTGTTATGCAGATCTGACTTGATGACTCAAGACTTGTATGATATTGTAGCTGAAGGTAGTTTTGAATGCTTCAGACAACTGATAAAGAGAAACCAGGAAGGTTAAACGAAGAGAATAGAAAGCAGAAGGGAGCAAGAAAAATAGATCAAACAGGGGAACAAGATTGGAGAAAGAGCAAAAAATTGAGGTAGCAGACACCGTTTTCCAAATTTTATAGATCTGTCCCAATTTCCAAGAGAAAATTATAATTAAGCTCTTTTATGTGTCCCTCGATATGCACTAGAACTTAGCTCTTGGTCTTTTGGCAAGTATCTCTGTTTTGACCAAACAAGAGGTGTACTCATTTGAGTGGTCATGTACTACTTATTTTAAATTTAAAGAAGAAAAATGAGATAATGATTTAACTGCTTGGGTTGGAAGAAATCAACTTTGTTTCAAAAGTCTCTAATTGCTATTGAAATAAATCCTCTAAATTGTCCCAGCTTAACAAATTCTAAACCCAATATCAATGTAATAAACAAAGTTACATTAGCTCCCCTTAGGTGGAGAACTCGAATATGTTGATCAAGTTTGTTATTGATATTGCAACCGATCCTCTCTATATCTTCTAAACAAAACCTCACTGTTTGAGAACAATTTGTCCTGGTTTTGCTAATGGACTAGATATCTTAGTGTCATAATTCAATGTGTCTTAGCAGTTCTGCTATAAAAAATATCATGAAATATACCCCTCAGAATGTCTCATTTTGTTTACAAAATTTGAAACAGCAATCTCTACAGGCACAAGTGGATCTTTGTGAATTGAGAAACCTGGATTTTAAGCTATTGTTAAGATGGGATCAAGTGAACACATATTTAGATGATTAATAATCTGCTTGGGATTGCTGTTGCTGTTGCTGTCGCTGTCACTGTCGCTGTCACTGTCAGTTACTTTGCAAAAGTACTAACATTGGATGCTTAGTCCGTGTTGCTATGAATATGCTAGAATTGCTTTTGAGATGCTTATGGCCAAAACAACACAAAAACACCTTAGATAATAGCTTTAGACTGCATTTAGCAAAACATTAGAAGGATGTTCTTGTGATAAAGGCCTAACTTGTGAAGGATGTGAAATAGTCGAAACCTCCTTTAGCTTTAGCTTTTTGTACAATCCATTTGGAAATCTCTCCAATGTAGATGAAAAATATCCAAGTTGCCAGTCACCTGCTGAAGATGCTGTATATGGTGCTCATTTGTTGCATATTCAGATTTGGCATTGGAACTTGCAGGTTTTCAAGCACATGGCGAGCTTATGTGTTCAACAATGTAATTATCTTGAAAAACTATGCAACTGATGCAAGGAACAGAGGAATGTTCAAGGACATGGAAATAGGGTCACCATAAATGTTTTCAGTATAGGTGTCCTGTGGTCAAGACATAGAATTGTTATGGGTAACTTTAGCTTGTGGAGAAATAAGCTCATAAAAGTGGATGTTTGCTTGCAAAATATCTCAACACAACCTAGGCTTCAGTTGCCCATTTGAATTTTATAATTTGAGTGAAGATGGTAATCTCTGTTAATTGAAGGTAGGTTTCATTCTTATTTCATCAGATTCTCCAAAACTAAAGTAACAATTATTAAGAGTCGTTGTTTTGAAGTGAATAATCTAGGAACATGATGCTGACTCACTAGTTCAAAGAATAAATTAAATTAGCTATAAGTGATGCATCAAAACTTTTTTGTAAGTAATATAGTAAGCCATGTAAGAGAACCTGTCTACTGCTTCAAAAACTGGATCAATCCTAATAGTATTAGTTTGTAGATTCTATATTGAATCCTGTCAAGACCTACTAGGTTTTGGCAATGGAATGTACAATACAAGATTGTGTTTTCTGATTTTCTTAAATGGATTAGCAAATGACACCTACTCACATAATGAACATCCATCCATCCATCCTAATTAGGTGAAAAAAATTCTGTTCAACAAATGCAGTGTTCTTTGTCTGACCAAAATCGTGTTCCATACAGTTGCTATGTAACCCATGTGTGATACTTTGGTGAAAGGATCAATCAGTAAGATGAAACAAGCTCCAAATTTTTTGACATAGTACGCAGTGGGATCAATACTAAATTCCATGCTTTGCATATAAGAACTTAGTATGGATCTTTATTGCGGTGGCTACTAAAATAATTCAAAGTGAGAACTATATTGTATTGGTTCCAGAAAATTGAGATATATTTAGTGTGCTCTTAGCTAATGATATCAGCCTCATGCCTAAGGTTAAATATGTATTTCTACGGGTTTGAAAATCATCTAAGATACCTCTTGTTCAAGTTCCTTTGTTTATTTTGATACTTTTAAGGCCCCATAGTTAGGATTTAGGATGAATTAGCTGAGGCATGATAATAAATCTACAGCTAAAAGCTTGCGTAATGGTATAAAACTATAGATCATAGTTTTGCTTCTTGTGGGCTTGAGATGCTCTTTCAATTATTCGACAATCCCAACTTTCCTCTGATTAGGATATGGTGATGTTTAAAAGTAACCTGTGAAGCAAATGTTCAATTCCATCTGTTGTTGCTTTGCAAATCCCAATATATCCCCACATTCTTGAAGAAGAGCTTTATTGAGTGCTCGTTCACAAGCATGCTGTGCTAGGTCAAACATAAGAGTGCTGATTAACCACTAGAATGATATGGAGACCTGAAACTCCATTTTAGGAAAAATCACCATAAAGCCATTTGCAATAAGAATTGATCCTCATTCCCTCATCCTTGCCCTCTTCTCCCTTCTCCCCCCTTCTATCTGAAACATTTAATTCTACTTGCTGACTCTGTTTCAGGAAAATTTGCACTTAGGGTTCATGACAGTTCAGTTTCAAAATTGCTCTGGCTTTTCCCCCTTCCCCTTTGAAATTTGTTTTAGCCATTTGAAAAACATTAATATATTCATCAATTAAAAGGAAAATATTACTGTTCATTAGCAATTAATGCAACATGTCTTGTTTATTTTGTTGCTATCACAGCTTTTGTTTTGAAACTTTATCTTTCTTCATTTCATGCGTTTATTTCAATATGTTATCGAGATGCATTACCTATTTACTGGTTGCATATTGTTTGTTATAGGAAGCATGCCCCGGGTGGTAATTCTTCTAGTGGAAATGCATTTGGTGCTCCGGTTACATATTCTAACCTTTTGTATGTGGGGAATGGATTTGGGCCTTTTGACTTCAAAAAGGGTTCTGGGCTTACATTGAAGGCTTTCAGAGTGGGTTTTGAAGATATATTACATCATGCACAGACTGTGGATAGGAGTTTGGAGGAGATAGATTTAGATTTCTCCCGAGAAAGGCTTAGGAGTAGTAATAATACAGCCATTAGATTACCATCTCGAAGTCCAAATGAGATTCTTCTGCAGGGTCTTAGAGAATTCATTTCTGAAAGGCATGGTGTATTGGAGGAAGGATGGAATGTGGAATTGAAACATACCATTAGTAGCTATGAAGTATATGCAGTTTATTGTTCTCCGGATGGGAAAACATTTGGTTCAATGTCTGAGGTTGCTTGTTATCTTGGGTTGACGACTAATTGCAGTTCAATCGACACCAACACAAGTGATGGGTCTCCTTCTGTGCAAGAAAGGTTGCATTTGCCCAAAACGAGAAAGTCAAAAAGATTTTCACTTGCCAATGGTTTTTCTGAAAACAAACAAGCTTTGGTAAATGTTTATCACAAAGAGCTCTTGTCCAATGGTCAAGTTACAGAAGTTAGTGATTCTAAATTTGGTAAAGTTAGAGAAGCTGGCGTAGAAGGAGATGATAGTGCTAAGCCCCTCCCATCAAATGTAAGCATCCTTCAATTCAATGCGAATGTTGTCTGCATTTTTTAGTTTCAATGTCTTTTTGCCCTTTTGCATGATTGTATGAAGTCAAATTGGTTTGTGCTTGTTATAGAGGCATATGTTCCTCAGTTGCCTGATTCTTGTGCTTGCCATTATGTTTTATATTTCAGGAAGGACTTCCTGTCCAGTTTGAAGATTTCTTTGTTATTTCTTTGGGAAAAATCGATGTGAGGCCTTCATATCATGATACTGAGCTGATTTGGCCTGTAGGTTATAGATCCTGTTGGCATGACAAAGTTACTGGGTCTCTTTTCGTGTGTGAAGTGTTGGATGGTGGTGATTCTGGACCTGTCTTCAAAGTCAGGAGGTTTTCATGCTCAGTGTTGCCTGTTCCTGATGGTTCAACTGTCCTATATAGAAAAGTCCCTGGCCATTTTTCTGGTCAAAAAGAGTATAATGACACAGTCTGCGGTACTATGTATCACGACAATGATGTCAGTATCGAGATGATTCTTGCAGACGCTTCCCCACCAACAGAAGATGATATCTTGACCTGTCTTAGGAGTAGTTCCAATGGTGGTCAGACATCAGAGAGCTTGCAAACTAGTTCCTTTCATAGCAGGTCTGGAAACCTTTCATGCTTCAATTTGGGGTTGGGAGATGAGATTGGTGAGATATCAGCAGAAGAACGTTCATCTTCCTCCGCATGGAGAATGGTGTCTCAGAAATTAATTGACGCTTTTTCTGAAATATGTAAACGGAAAGGTATCCTCAAGTTATACTGTGAACACATTGCTAATGAATTGTGGTTACCAACCTGGGATGCTGACGATAAAAAGAACACTGCTAGTTTTGCTTCATTGGCCAAATTTTGCAGTTCCCCTACATCTGTTGGCATCCCATTGGAATATCAGGGTGAGATTGACAGTTTGGCTGCTGTTATGTCAAAATGGTTGGATCAGGACAGATTTGGATTGGACACAGATTTTGTGCAAGAAATCATAGAACAGCTCCCTGGTGCTGATGCCTGTTCAAAGTATGAATTTCTGATTAATAGAGGTAATAATTTTTTATCCCTAACAGTTGGAAATGGACTTTTAGTGGCTAAAAGGAAAAATGGAGCAGAATTAGATGATTCATTTCAAAGATCCAAAAAACCCAGGCTGGGAAAAGACAAAGAGAGAGATGATCATTATCCCCCTCCAGGCAGGCTGTTGTGCTCCAAGCTTCCACCTGTTCTTGTTGGTGACTTATATCAGGTACTCGTATAATAATTTCTGACACTATATTGTATTCAAATAATCCATTTTATACTTTATATAAAATTTAATTGTATTCAAATAATCCATTTTATACTTTATATAAAATTTAGTTGCTAGAATTATGAGGCTTCATACATTTTGGGTCTGGCCATACAGGTATGGGAGTTACTATTGCGATTCCATGAAGCATTGGATTTGAAGGAACCTTTGTCATTGGGGGAACTTGAAGAAGAACTTATCAATCCATGGTCTGATGGCTCAAATCTTTCATCAAATCTTGAGAGGAAGGTCCCTGGAAAAGTTACAAATTTAAATAAAGTTGATGGTAAGAGTGGACCGATCTCATCTTCATGCCAAGAATCATGTAAGGCTGTTAATGGGGATAATTCGCATATGTCAATACAAGTGGAAAAAGGAATGACAAATGATTCAGCCCAAGTTAGACTTTCATTTGTCACTCACAGCAGATTCTGTGGTGTAGCATTGACGAAGGTTCACAGTTCACTGCTCTCAGTGCTGGTAAGTGAGTTGCAATCGAAGGTTGCTGCTTTTGTAGATCCAAATTTTGATTCTGGAGAATCAAAATCAAAACGGGGAAGGAGGAAAGATGTTGACAGCTTGATTCCATTAAGAAGAAGTAAACTTACTACTCTCCCTATTAATGAATTGACTTGGCCTGAATTAGCTCGGAGATATATCTTGGCTGTCTTATCCATGGATGGTAACCTTGATTCTGCTGAGATCATTGCTCGTGAAAGTGGTAAAGTGTTCCGCTGCTTACATGGTGATGGTGGGGTGCTTTGTGGCTCACTTGCTGGAGTTGCAGGGATGGAGGCGGATGCACTCGTAAGATTGGCTCTTGTTCCTTTACCATACTTTGTTAATCCAAAACATTAGAATTAATTTATTGTTTTTAATGCAGACTTCTGTAAAATTATTAATAGCATCGGCCAAATCATTTATCATTTTTGTGCCGCCATTATTTAATTTAGTTCCATCCTATGGTTTTTGACAGCATATTTGTTTGTGCGTGTTCTTTGCTTCCCGTGCAGTATATATGCATGCCTTGATACTTGTTATTTTTCTTCTAGCTTTTATGAGAAATTATAAGGAATATCAGGACTTTTATTAATGTTGGATCTTGGTCTTCAGTTGCTTGCAGAGGCTACAAAGCAAATTTATGGCTCCTTGAGCAGAGAAAAAGTTGTTCTTACCACAGAGGATGAAGTAACTGATGGAAGTGGTTCTTGTGAAAATAATAGTGTGAATGATGGTGGTTTCCCAGAGTGGGCACAGATGCTGGAACCTGTCAAAAAGCTACCCACCAATGTGGGGACTAGGATTAGAAAGTGTGTTTATGAGGCATTGGGGAAATGTCCTCCAGAATGGGCAAAGAAAAGATTGGAACATTCAATCAGTAAGGAGGTCTACAAGGGCAATGCATCAGGTCCTACCAAGGTGCTACTTACAGATACTTGTTTTCTTTGTGAAATCATTTTATTAGTACAATTGTTGAATTTCTTAATTTTCCTTTTGTGCTCTTCCACAATACAATTTATGTTTGTTTTCTTAGTGCATGCTATTTTAGACTATGTTTTTCAGTCATCTGGTATAATAGGGATTAGGGTAAATACTTCACTTACTATCCTCTCACTTGTCACACCAGGCAGAAGCCTTTTATGGTACTTGTCAGTCAATTCTTAGACTTAATATTTGTTGGAAAACTCTTACTTGTTGAGATAAATGAGTAGCTTTAAATATGTGTTGAAAATTTCAGTTTTGGATCCAAAATTGTAGCACAATTTGATGGAAACTTATATTCATACTTCAGTAAAATATTGTTCATAAAACTCATAACAGTTCTAGTAATAGGATAGTGTTGTTACATTGTGCTATAACTTTAATTCAAAAACCAGAAATGTTGTGTGGAAGCAGATTTGGAGTGTACTACTAAAGAGGTAATATGTGCTAGAGCCTAGAACAATTGAAGTTGTAACATGAAAATACAATCCAGGAGCACAATTCTATTCATATTTGACTATCTGTCTTCCATAGTATTGTTTCTAGAAATTCTAGAAACATTGATGTATTCACGTGCAGATTTTCAAAATAGGTGTTAAAAATTCTATAATGGAGTCATAAATCTAAATAGCGCAAGAGCTTGCTAGGCAAATAATATTCATTCCTGAGCTGAAACTTTTTATTGTACTCGTACTAGAACTGATAAAAGAACAAATATGCTGTAGCATTTTTAAAACTGTGCAGAAAACCCTCTTGAAACGAAATCTGCAATATCCTCGCTCAATTTAGTTGGTAAAGCAATGTTCACACTTGAATGTGTAAAAATATTGATATCATTTGCTTTTTACCACTGTACTCTTTTGTATAGTGTTTCTTGTGTTAAATATATCTTTTGAGCTTGATGTATAACAGATTAGCTTCATGGAAATTTGTTTAAGTTTTTGTTTAGAGCCAGTTATTTACAACAAAAATTCTGAATTGAATGCTGATTGTTGATTGAACACAGAAAGCTGTTCTTTCAGTGCTAGCAGACGTTTTGAATGAAGGATTGCCTCAGAAGTTTGATAAGAAAAATAAAAGGAAGATTACTGTACCTGTATCTGACATTACAATGAAACAATGTCGTATTGTACTCCGTCATGCTGCTGCTGCTGATGATGCAAAAGTTTTCTGCACCTTGCTGGGAAGAAATCTAATAAATTCTTCTGACCATGATGATGAGGGACTTCTAGGATCTCCAGCCATGGTTTCCCGTCCTCTTGATTTTAGGACCATTGATTTGAGATTAGCAGTTGGCGCTTACGGTGGATCGCATGAATCTTTTCTTGAGGATGTTCGAGAGGTTTGCTTGCTTATTACAAATTGATTTTGTCTAGTTTTCCTTTGCTTGTTATAAACATGAATTTATATTTGATACATATTGCATAAACGCGAGTGTGATATGCTAATTACTTCATTTGTATCTAAAGTATGTTTAATTCAAGCAGCTAACAAAATGCATTCGTATGTGGACTATTGCCTGAACTTGTTTTCTTGTAATGTGATTGTGCTACACTAGCAATGCTGTATCTTTTGGTAATGTTGAATTCTTCCGCAAAATTTCTTAGGTTATAGGGATATAGGGAAAGATATGTGATGTATAGTTGAGAGATTAATTTTAGAGGATAAAGTCGTAGGTCACAAATTCTTTATATTATGGTGTGAGCTACTATACATTTCTTACCAATCTAACCAAGGTGCAAAGCATAAAGCTTATTTGTCATGGCATTAATGTAATTGCAAATTATTTAGCAACTAAGGTTCTGTTAGTGTATTTGCAACTAATGCAAATAGCTATTTTCTTTTTTGCTTCTTTTTCTTTCACCTAAAAGTTAAATTTCTTCATAATTATGAAAAATTTCAATTTATTAAGATCTAAAACCATATCAAAGCAATATTAGCAAACTTTCCTTGTGATTGATTCTTATAATTAGAGAATCTATTAGAATTTCGCAACTTAAGTTCATTTAGATGCTTCTTATAAGTGTAAAGTTGTGTATAGATTTTTTTTTTCTCTTAATCACTAGAAATTCTATAATATTTTGGATAAGACATTTGTTTTGTCTATATCTATGCATCTTTTAAAATTGGATGATCTACTTATGCCGAGTTTTGCTAATGGATATTTATCATCTTTGGTAAAGCGGAATTGACTATACCATGTTCTAGTACTATATGCCAACTATTTAATGCCTATAAAATTCACTGTGTTACTTTTACCTGGCAGTTATGGAACAATATACAAACTTCATTTAGAGACCAGCCTGATTTGGTTAAATTGGCTGAGACGTTATCAGAAAATTTTGAATCATTGTTTGAGAAGGAGGTATTTTCTACTGTTCACTCCTCTGCACAATTCAAGAATTGTTTTTATCATTATGTTATGTAATTTTAATTGTCATATGGAGAGGAGGCATGTTTGCTTGGAGTTATGTGTTTTCAATCTTATGTTCATGTGGGCTGGTGGCTGATAATTTCCATATTTGCATGAACTTAGCTTTTAAAGTTTTGCTGTTGATGTGAATTATGATTGTATGTATCAGGAAGCTGGGGATCTTTGGAATGAAACATATCACTTGTTTTTGTGATTTAATTTCATAGTAATAGAAGCATTCATCATATAAAATGACACTAAGAAGTTGCAAAAATGTAGAAAAACAGGAAAACATCTTTCAGTTGGTTATTACTTGCATGTTTGCTATTTGACCTTGGTCCATCTTTTTTACGTGCACATCAATGTTGCTCAGCTCACATGCTGCATGTTATCTCTTCCTCTTATTGTACCTGTCTAAAAGTAAAACACTTCTTTGATATAGGTGGTCCCTCTTGTTCAGAAATTTGAAGAGTATGCTAAATTGGATTGCTTGAGTGCAGAAAGAAAGAAAGAATTAGATGATATTGTTGCATCAACAAATGAAATTCCGAAGGCTCCTTGGGATGATGGTGTCTGCAAAGTATGTGGTGTTGATAAGGATGATGACAGTGTTCTGTTATGTGATACTTGTGATGCTGAATATCATACCTACTGTTTAAATCCTCCACTTGCAAGGATTCCTGAAGGAAATTGGTACTGTCCATCTTGTGTTGGTGTACATAGGGCTCCACAGGCATCAGTAAGGTCTCAGGTCACTAGTCGAAACCGCTGTAAAAAGTATCAGGGAGAAGTTACCCGTGATTACTTAGAGACACTCGCACAATTATCAGTAGCAATGGAAGAAAAAGATTATTGGGATTTTGGCATAGACGAGGTTTGTGGATCTTTTTTCATTTATCTTTGCTGATGTAATGTGCCTACTAGTTTTAACAAGTATTTTATTTTTTCTTGTCTTTTAATTAATTTTTCAACTCAACAGCCAAAAGCTGCACTATGCGAACTGTGACATAAGTGTGCAAACTCAGATGTATTTTGCAATGTTCTCAAATTCAAGCAACATTATTGCAAAACTATGTTCTTGAGCAAAGTGGCAAAAAAAAAAAAAAGAAGGATTGATAATGATAAAATCCTAACTTCAAGCATATTTTTCTTCCTTGACAAATTTTTATTACTCCTATGCTGTTATTATTATGGAATTTCTCTGCCTGACATAGTATGCAATTTCTGAAGTGAATTTTTGACTGGAAAGATATCATATTAAAACATGTCTCTGGTTGTTGCTCGCTGCTTTATTGATTCGAGGGTGAAAATCAGTACATCAGAGGAAGATTGTGTGGGTGTACCACAAGTAATTTGCATTAATGCATATGGTTGATTTGGATACTGCTGTTTTCTGTTGACTATACTTGACAAGAACAAAAAAATAATGGTGATAAATATTACGAAGTATTATTTTGTCTCTGCAACACTCTGGTTTCCTCCTCCCTGGCCCCTTTTTTGCTTTTTTTCACTTAACAGAGTTCCCTTTTGTTGTGAATGCAGCGAATCTTCCTTCTTAAGTTTCTTTGTGATGAATTGCTCAACTCAGCTCTTGTTCATCAGCACCTTGAGCAATGCATGGAAACTACAATGGAATTGCAGCAGAAATTGCGATCATTATCTGTGGAATGGAAAAATCTGAAGTCCAGGGAAGAAGTTCTGGCTTTGAGAGCCACAAAGATGGATTCTGCTGTATCTGGAGATGCAATGGAAGGGCTTACTTCTGCATTTACAAGCAAGGGGAAATCTATGGGAAAGCAACCTAATTTGAGTGATAGGCCTAGCAACTGTCATGCCTGCTCTGATGATGTACTTGCAGTGGACGGCAGTCTAGAGCAAACTGGTATTAATGGCTTTGATAAACACTCCTCTGTCATGAATTATGATAAAAATCCTAGTTCTGACAGCCATACTGTTAATCTTATGGATACTGAATGCCAAGTGAATGGTTTGCGTGCTGTTATGGATGGTAGTAACATGCCTTCTCACATAAATGATGATTCCTGCGAAACAAGTGAGTTGCCTTCGTCAAATCAATTGCCACAAGTAAATGATCCCATGGATGAAATTCGTTGCCTGGGTAACTTGCAAGGTTATATGGGAAGGGACTCTTCAACTTCTCTGCTACAGTCAGATGATCCAGGGTCTTCTCTCTCATCTGAAACAGATATCAATGTCGTTGAGAATGTGCCTTCTGTTGCCATGAATGAATCTGAAGCCTACAATACTAAGTTGAGCACTATTAAGGATGACATTCTTCATCTGCAGAATCTAATTAACAGCATAGAATCGCAGCTCTTGAAACAATCTTTGCGGAGGGAGTTTTTGGGTAGTGATTCTAGCGGTCGTTTGTATTGGGCTTCAACTTCACTTAGTGGGCATCCACGGGTTGTTGTTGATGGGAGTTTGATGTTGCAGCATAAGAAGATATCAGATCACAGGGACCTACTGGACAATAGTTCAGTGCTCCAGCATTGTGCTTCATCTGGCATAAACAGTTGCTATTCAGAGGGGTCGCGGGCTTGTTTTCCATTTCTGTTTAATGCAAATGATACTATGGCCAGGCATTCATCATGGGTTTCTTATGAAACTGATGCAGAGATTGAAGAGCTTATTAGTTGGTTAGGGGATAATGACCAAAAGGAAAGAGTGCTTAAAGAGTCTTTTGTGCAATGGTTAAAGCTAAGATTCCAAGAGTCCGAACAAACTAGAGATCCAGTTCAAGAAGAATGCCAAACAACTTTGTCAACTATCATGAACTGTGACAAAACTGCATCTTCTAATTGTCTTGTTACCAAGGCTGCCTTGTTTCTGGAGAAGAAGCATGGTGCCTGTATTGATTTAGACACCACTGACTTGTCAAAGAAGCGAGGAAAGAAGGCCAAAGGGACCAGTGAAGAGAAAATGTATCGATGTGATTGCTTAGAGCTCATTTGGCCTTCCAGACACCATTGCCACTCTTGCCATAGAACTTCCTCCAACGATGTTGAATTTGAGGGGCACAATGATGGTAGGTGCAATTTTGTTCCACCATCTCGTGAGAAAAGTGAAGCGATCAGTGATTCCTTGAAATCAAAGGGAAATGGGAAGTCTGACGTTACTCGTAAAGAGTATATCAGTGAAGCGGACAAGATTCGTGCTTCTAAAAGTGGTTGCTCTGAGCTTGGCTCAAGGTTGATTAAATTTCAAAATGAAGGGATTGATTGCCCTTATGTCTTTGCAGAGATCTGTTCCAAGTTTGTGACGAAGGATTCCAACAAAGAATTGGTACGAGATATAGGTCTTATTGGTTCAAATGGGATTCCATCATTTGTCACGTCTATTTTTCCTTGCCTCGGTGATTCTACATTGATGTTGATTTCTCCTGAGGAGGATACTGGCATTTGTGATGAGTTCAATGGTGATGAAAGGCAGAGCTTTATGAAAGGAAACAGGAGTGAAACTAGGGCAGGTCTTCAGAGCTTATCTGAAAATTCTGCCAGAAAAACTGCTGCAAGTGAATTCAGTGAAGTATTAAAAACCAATAAACCATCTCCGGGAAGCTTGAAATGCAGGGGGAGAAAGTCCTCTTTTGATAATAGTATTCCTGAAATGGGGCCTGGTCGATGCTGTGTAGTCCCACAGTCGTCGTTAAGGCCATTAGTTGGTAAAGTTTCACATATCTTAAGGCAACTAAAGATCAATTTACTTGATATGGAAGCTGCACTTCCTGAAGAAGCCCTGAGATCATCAAAGGGGAAGTTGGGAAGGAGGTTTGCCTGGCGTGCATATGTTAAATCTGCAGAGTCGATTTATCAGGTTGGTTTTCTTTTCTTTTTTGGCATCTCTAGTTCCATCACAAATATTGAATTGCATTTTACATGTCTCACAGACTGGTAATAGGACTAGCGATTTTTTGGTGTCCTACTTTTTGAAATCTATTTACATCTCTTTTAATTTTAGATGTGAAGTTTGGTTGTTGGAATTGTGTTTGTTTTCACTAGCTTTCTAAAATACATGCTACTCCTGAAAGGACTTTGAAACACAAGTCAAATGAAAAACATATGTGTGTATGCGCGTACGAAATATTTGTATGTTAGTATTATATATCATATTTTATATGATAGGTCAAACAAGTGCTGGAACTGGGGAGGGTTTTTGATATGGATGGGTGGTTGTGCAGGTGATGGTTATTGTAGCAATCCTGAAATACTACTGGTGATCTTTGTTCAGAAGGTTGTTTTTGTTTCTTCTTAATGTGGATTTTTGGATCAAATTATAATTAGCCTTTCAAATTCATCATTACTAGGGACTATTGGTTGGCTATACTTATCTTTTTTTTTTGCCCCAGCTTTCTTTTGTACAGTAGAAATTGAATTGTTTCCTTCTAAACTTGTCTCCAGTGCAACTCTGTTGAATCTTGTTTGCAGACTAACTGGGGTATGGTACATGGGTTCTTTTTTCCCATTGTGCTCCGTCTATTGCCATATTTTTGTTGAGATGACAAGAAATCAAATAGTTCTCATAATTTCAAAATTAAGTTATTTTCAGTTTACCTCTGGCATGTTTCTCCGATCTATGTGAATATAGTCTTTCTTCCTTGGTGGTGTCTTGAGGCATTTGTGTTGAACATGTCTTAAGGTATATGTAAATGTAGTCATCAAGTCTCTCAACTTCTGTCTAATTGATGCCACCTTTTGTTAGGTGTGTTGAATCTTCTCTTTTATATTAGTCAAAACAGTGAGATACGAACTAAAACACACCTTTTATTAGGTGTGTGGAATCTTTTATACTTCAAAATTCAGTATTTCTTCTCCTCCGTCTGGATACTGTGCACAAATAAAGTTTCCTTGTTTTCTTCAGATGGTCCAAGCAACAATTATGTTGGAGGAGATGATTAAGACAGAGTACTTGCGGAATGAGTGGTGGTACTGGTCATCACTTTCTGCTGCTGCCAAAACTTCTACAGTTGCTTCTCTTGCCTTGCGTATATATTCTCTTGATGCTTCCATTATTTATGAGAAGACTTTGTCCAATTCAGATCCAAGTGAGAGTTTGAAGCCTAGCAGCATATCAAACCAGAAGCCATTGCCTGGTTTGGATTCAGTAGACAAATGCAAGGTAAGTAAGAAGTCTAACAAGAAAAGGAAGGAACCAGAAGGTTGATCTTGAAACATTTGATCTTAGAATTTACGAGGATCAAAAGATCTGGGTGTTACTGGACCTGGAGACTATGGAAGATGGCAGCAGGACACTGTTTTTAGGGAACAGAGGGGCCATGGCATCAGAACAACAATGCAAGTTGAATTTCTTCAAATTGACCCTGATGACTCGCTGAGCTGATATACAGCTGCTGCTGCTGCTGATTCTTGTGTATGTATATATAGACAAAGCTGACATGCTAACACAGATGGTGGATTCTGAAGCAGAGGTTAATAGAGTTGCCTGTTTCCAGGGTTGGAAGCACAAGGACCTGTATTTGCAAGCATGCACCCAATTTTGGACTGATTTCTGCTGCGGTTTTCCGTTTGTTGCTCAGGAAATGATATGGAGAGAGATTTTTCTCACAAAGAGCATGATCCATATACATATACGGAGGAATTTATGTAAAAAGGGAGTAGATTAACAAGAAAAAGCAATGGAAAATATTTAAAATTCAGTAGATGTAGGCAATATTTCATTCTTTTTAGATCTCTCTCTCTCTCTCTCTCTTATATTTCACAGTATACGGAGGAATAAAGTTCATGCATTTAGCATTTGTATCTCTTTTTGATTTTTTTAATTTATAATACTTTTCTCGGCCTGTATGCATTGAGGTTTTCACTTGATCTGAATAAATCCTGGATTTTACTAGTTTAATGGTTCACTCGGTGCAGCTTACTAGTCTTGACTTCCCCCTGTTGGGTGTTAAATACTGATTTTTTTGATAGACTTTGCATCAGAAATAAAGGATTAGGAGCTTGATGTGGAATGACAATATGATAAAGCTCATACGAGTATGGCCCTTTTTCATTTCTGGGATCATTTCTGGACCAAAGGATTTAATGGTATTATTAAAAAACATGGAACCTGCATTTGCATACTTGGCAGATAATGGATATCTTCTAGCTAGAAGTCTCTTGTTACTAGCTGCAACCTTTCCGTTTAAAATCATTTAGCATTTTACATTTCCCTTGCTCTTGCATCCAATTTGCATTCAATTTAATTTTGAGATAATAATCATTGGTCTTGTCAATAGTCTTCCCTGACTTGTGCTTTGACATATCTGATTGTGTAATGCTTTAATATTTGAGATTTGATTGTTGATAGTGATGATTTTGATGAGAAGAACTATCAACTTAACATAATCTAGAATATTTTGAAAGAAGGTGGTAGAAGCTGTGGCGGATATGGCAGGAGAGGACAAGAAATAAAAAGTGGGAAGAGTGGGAAAGAAAGAACAAATTCTTAAAATTGCAAGTTGTTGGAAGTGGTTTCTGACGCGAGTCAGAAGCTCTTCACATGATAGTGTTGTTGTTAAGTGGACATTTAGACCCCACTTCTTAGTTCTCTCAAATGAATTTCTTATAGAAATTTTCTATTTTTCAACAATTTTTCTATAAATTTGTAGAAATTTTCTATGAATGCATGTTTAGAAAAATAGAAGTTACTGGTATTTACTGTTTAGAGGAGAATGAAATGTTACGAGTGTGGATGGTGATGCATATGTTTCCTTATTAAACCACTGCTGTGAACTCATTCATGTCCTGATCTCTCTTCCGTTATGAGATTTGTTTGTGTTTTTGCTTCCCACTTCAATGAATATTTTGGACTTTTAGCTCAGTTACCATATAAGGTTGACTTTCTTTCTTCTTCTTCTTCTTCTTCTGCCTCTCTCAAGCTTATGAAATGAAATTGTCTTGTTCTTTTATTAATAATGCATTCCATTTCTTTTTCTTCATTATCTATATTAATCTTCCTTGTCCATCAACTCTAAAATTCCTATGTTTTTGCATTTCTCGTTAGATATTCTTGAAGTAAACACAAAACAAACACAACCTTTGAATAGGTCATATAATGGCAATACTTGTAATTCACATACAAAAAGACAGCAGCTTTCACATAAAATTTTATTCATTAATTTAGCTCTTAAATCCCTTTCATGGATTTCAGCCGCCCAACTGTTCTACTTTACCATTTTTATTATTATTATTTTTTTATTGTCACAATTTTTTAAAAACACTCTTTTCCCTTAAAACATCTACGGGAATTTAGTATTACATCTAAACAAATATATTTTAACTTATTATTAGTTTAAAAAGAGCTTCTTTCCTTAAGACCACACCCACCATTCCAAGGTCTCTTCCTCCTCGTGCTGTTGCTGCCCGGCAGTGACAAACACATCGGAGAAGTAACTCCGGCCATCATCACTTCCGTCATCCTCCTCCGATGGCACACCACCATCAGCTAGGATTACACATCCACCACCATAATTATCATTCTGAAAGAATGAATCTCCACTGTCTAGAAGCTGAGGACTGTCCTCATCCACCACAGCACTTCTGGCACTTCCAGAACTCAGGCGGTCCTCAACCTTCATGTTGAGTTGAATGGCTGATACATTAGGTGTATCCACCAGAGGCAAGTCAGATTTTTGCCCTGGAAATGGTGGTCCAGTCACTTCTTTGGCTTGCAGCTTCTCACTTAAAGAAACAACCTGCAGTTCAAACAGAACATGACAAAATTTAATACAAATATAAGAACAAAAAGATATTATTATTAATATTCTATATTCTATAATAAGTACATTATGAAATACATTGAATTCAATAGAAAAAAAAAATTGACATAGGACAAAATTAGCCATCTTTCCCTTTAAGAAAAGCAGTCCAGAGGCATATTTTGAGAAAGTAACTACAGTATATTCCTCTTGAAAAATAAAATATTAACCAAGTAACCAACTTTATAAACCAAGGTGGAGTTTGGAACAGATGCTACATTACACATGTATAACAAAACTCATTAAAAGAGACCCACTTTAACCAACTCTTAATCACCCATTTCTTTTTAATTTTTCTTTCAATAGTGGATGATAGTGAGTAGTAAGAAGAACTTGTTTAATCCTAAAGAAAGAAACTTTTCTTTCTTTCTTTAAACAATGCAATGAGCAGTTTTCAATTGGGTTGTATACTCACTAAGATTTTGAAACAAAGAAAAATTAATTGAGCAATTAGATTAGTAATAATTCAAGTAATCAATCATCTGATTCAGAAATTAGAAATTTAAGGTGAAGAAATTTAAAAATGTAAGTAATAAATTACCTCAGATTTAAGCTTCTCATTTTCTTTAAGAATAGAGTCATAATTAGAGAGAAGGGAATCATAAGAAGCTTTAAGAAGCTCATAATCTGTCTCAAGCTGCTTAGTCTTCCATCTAGCCCTGCGGTTTTGAAACCACACAGCCACTTGCCTTGGTTGCAGCCCAAGCTTCTTGGCCAACTGAGTCTTTCTGTCTGGCTCCAGCTTGTTCTCTTCCTCAAAACTCTTCTCTAACAAATTCACCTTCACCACACACCACCACCCATAATAATTCAAAGCCTCATCTTAAAATTTATTATACCAATACATCTAATTGGTATATTATTATGATCCTTAATTAATTTCATCTAAATTAAAGAAAAATCTAAAGATTTAGACTATATATGTCCACTAAATGAAAGAAAATTCTCATATTTCGAATATCATGTGCTAATAAAATATAATATCATTGATATACATTTAGATCAGTAGTATAACTAAAAGAGATTAGAGAAGCTCTGATCCTCCCTAATATATATATGTGTGTGTGTGTGTGTGAATTTTTAATTGGCCTTTAAAATTTTTTAGTTTAATCCTCAAATTTACTATTATATTAACTTTGTCTCATCCTAATAAAATTTTATAGTTTCACCCCTTATCTAAACGATATAGTATCATTCTTATTCTCTCTTAGAAATCTATAGAGAGGCTTGCCCTTCACAGGAAATGAAGAAAAGGAATTTGATTCTGATGATAAGGTTGTGAATTAATTGAATATTGTTACGTGTCCATATATATATATATATATATATATATATATATATATTATATGGATATGCTAAGGAATATATTGTAGCTAGTTATTGTGAAATGAATCATTCTTGATATATACCTGCTCCGGCATAAGGCGGCGCTTCTTCTCCGGCAACTGTTCGTCGTAATATTCTTCGTCGAACAAGTCTTCCGGTGAGCTGAAAAATGGTCTCTTCTTGGAGTTGTCCTCCATGTTAAACATTGATCTTGGACCTTCAACATCCATACATTTTTCTTCCACAAATTAAAATATATACATATTCCATAATTTATATATATATAAAGTCAACTTGTGTTGTTATATTATAAAGTTTAAAAATATCATGCAAATTAAAAATTTTCTTATTTTCCTTTCTCCCTATAATCCATAAACTTATATTTTCATTAAAATTGAAATTCATTATTTTTTTTAATGGTTCAATTTTTACTATTTTATTAAATTTATCTCTATGATTCAGTCACAAATTCACAATTTCTTGTTATATAAATAATAATAATAATATTGTACACATTTATTTTGTTTTTTTTTACAAAAAAAATTAAAAAAATTAATAAAATTAAATATATAAAACTCTTCTAAAAATAAATTTTAATATAATATATATATATTTTTTTTCCGAATGTAAATGAAAAGATTTAAATAAAATTACCTCTAAAAATGGGATCACAGTTCCCTTGGAACAACATATTCCCGTGGCAAGAAGAGGGATTAAAGAAAAGGCGTCCGGACTCCATCTTCACTCTACGTGTGCAAGTGTATGTTCTTGCTCAGACTCCGGCGGAGAATTCGCCGGCAAAGAGTTTGATATATCCTCCGGTGAGAGTGAGTGAGAGAGACAACAAAAGAAGTAACAAGAACTTGTTTATGGTTGTGTTTTATATATGATAATATATACAGAATAAGTTAGAATAGCATGAGCTTGTGGCGAAAGAAGCTTGTAGTCCACAATAACCTTGCCGGAGTTTCCAGTGGGCAGATGCAAAATCCCATCACGCCACCACCACTAACCTTTCCTCTGTAGTTCCTCTGTTTTCTTTTTTTCTGTTGCCAAAAAAATTAACAAAAAGGCCAATAAAAATTCACCAAATCTCCATAGAAATTGTGATGTGACTGTGATTACCAAAATACTGAAAACCCAATAAAATTAAGTAATCGCCGGCCGGGAATTTTTGGATTCCGGCGATAAACAGGGAGAGGTTTTTGAAAAGCAGAATGTGTCGCCTTCTAGGTGTTTTTTTGTAAAGTTTTGAGGAGTAGAGTCGATAGCATTTTATAATGGCTGAGGTGATTCTCAATGCCGCAAATGCCCTTGGAGGAATGAAATTTTTAATTTTAAAAGCAATGGTATTTTTGTGATTTCAGTTACTTGTGAACTTTAATTTTAGAGTTGACTAACGTGCGCCGATTGTGGGTTCAGCTCTTCAGCTGCCAGGGTGTTTAATAGCTTCCATGCTTGGCGGTCGGAGAATTGTCGGAATTTTTAAGAATTTCATATTAAATATAAGTGAATTTGTAGGTGTTAAATTGAGTGATTTATATCTATTTTTATATACAAAAATATAATTCAAAATTAATGAATTATATATATATTTTTTCAATTTAAAAACCAATTAAATTTAAATTATTTCATATCACAATTTAATGGATTATACTAATCAACAATTTAAATTTCGGTTCAATTTTTATTTTTATAAATTATTTAAATTTAATAATTTTGAATTTCTTACTAATACAAATTAGATAATTATTTAAAATTAGATGACTTGGTAGTATATCAATTTTAATGATGAAGGATCCTACAACACATGAATTATTAATTTTTTTAGAGTATTATAAATTTTCATTCATATATTAAAAATAATATATTTTGATCTGATAATAAAAATATAAAAATAAATATTAAAAATAATAAAACAAAAAGACTTAAATTTTTTTAAATATTATTCAATAATATTAATAAAGTATTTGAATTATCAACTCAACATAAAATATAATATAAAAATAAAAGAAATAAACTTGTAGACTATAAATAATTTAAGAGAATAAATTTTTTTATAAAAAAAGATTAAAAATTTTCTATAAAAGAAGAACTAATAAATATGATTAAATGAACAAAAAACATCAAAAGAAAAACTAAAAATAAAGTAAACAATAACAAACTTATGTAAGAAAAGACACAAGTTAATAAATATAGAAAAATCTGTATTTATTGAATAAATAAAAAAAAAAAAAGAAAAGAGAAAAAAATAACCGCTGATCAAAAGAAAAAATCGTCAAATGACTAAAAAAAAATTTAAAAAAATAATAATAATAAAAAAAAAGGAAGATGGGTAGAGTTTTATATAGTTTCATCTTAACATTGAATGTAAACCACATCACATGAATTATTATTATATGAAGGGAACAATAAAGTCAGGTGAGATTAGGATGTCATCCATTTGATTTCAACGATTTAAAAAGTTATTATTAAATTAAATTAATATTTTTAATTAATTTTTTTTAAATTAAATTAAATAATTATTATAATTAAATTATCGATTTCAATTCAATTTAAATATTTTTAATTTATTAATTTTAAATCAATTTTTTTATAATTTTTTATTATTTTATTATAAATTAAAAAAAAAATACTGAGAACTATAATAAAAAAAATTTTAAAAAAATTTAATATTATACAATCCAAAATTTATCTATTTTATTAATTAATACATTTAAAATTTATATTTTTTCTCAAGAATTAGATTTTTTATTTATTTATTTTTAGTTAATTTTCATGAATGATATTTTTTTAAATTCTAAATTAATATTATGTTAAAAAAATGTAATTATATATAAAATAAAATTAAATATATTTAATTATAATAATAAAAAAAAATTATATATATATATATATATATATATATATATATATATATATATATATATATATAACATCAATTTGATTTGATTTAAAATAAAAAAAAAATATTTAAATCGTAAATCAAATCGAATTTTCGATTTATTTTATTTTTTAAATCAAATCAAATTAAACCAAATAAATTATAAAATTATTAATTTTGATTTGAATTAAATCGATTTAGTCAATTTAATTTTCATTCTAAATGAAATAATTTAAAATTAACTAATATGAATGAATCAAATAAAAAATCACCACTTGTAACTATATAAATATCATATTTAGAGTACCTATATGATGTATATTTTGCTCATTAGTGCATGGTTTACGATAATATTAATTAAGTTGTGTCTTTTGAAAAATTATTATATACATAATTAATGGGTGATAAAATATTTTAATTAATATAATTTTTTTATTATTTTTAATAAAAAGTTATCAATATTTTTTTTAATTTATATATTTTTATGTCGTTGGATTGATGATATATCATATCTCCAATTGTATCCTAGATTTTTGCGAGGAATAGCTTTCCAACAACAAAATTTTCTTAAGCAAAAAGAACAAAAACAGTGGAAATTACGTAACCAAACATAGCATATTGGCAAAAAAATATTTATGTGTGGCTAATTAGCAATGGAAGATGATATTCTCATGGTGGGGTTTAGAAATTTGCAAATTATGACGTATGTTTTTTTTACTTTTTGGTGTTTTAAAGGCCAAAAGTATTTACTGTTGTTATGTTAATGTGATGCAAACCACATATATTCAAGTCATGCAACTATAATTCAATTAGTCTTGTCGTATATAAAAATAAAGGGTCTCAAAAATAAATCTTGAATTTATCACTATAATAGGTATTTTTATTAATTTATTTATTGTTGTTTAAAAAAAAATATTTATATTATATTGCTCTTAATTAATTAATTAATTAATATATATATACGAAAAAATAAAATAATATATTTTATCTAATAGAAATATTATATTTTTAATAGGATATATGTTAATCTCTCACCTAAAAAAATTTTATCAACATTAAATATAAAAATTTATTTTATATATTAAATTAATGAGTGATGCGATATTTTAATTAACATATATTTTTTTTATTTTTTTAAAGTGAAAAGATATTAATGCTTCTTTTTTTTCTCTATATATTTTTTTCTTATTAGATTGATTTATAAATTCAACATAAGTAAAAATTTTCTCGCTGGCTAAAGATTATTTAATTTTTTTTAGAATCTTATTAAATAATATCTTAATTGTATTATAATTAATTTATAATTAATGAATTCTGACGTTATAGATATATTTAAATTCGATCCGTTAATTTTTAATAATAATTTTTAGTAAATTATTGGAAAATTATAGGTAGATAATATTTATCAAGAAATAAAATTTTCAGCAAAATTGATTAGTAAATAATGATAAAAACTGGGCCTTAGAATTTATTATTCAAACACTTCTTATATAAATATTTTGACTTGGTTGCTTTAGGATATTAACAAGGTCACTAATCTCCTCCTTTGTATGGTTTAGTTGGGTTATTCCACCCCTTCATTGAAACAAAAAGTTATAATTTTCTATGTGAATAGTGGACTATTTTTAAAATTATTTATTCTTTATATTTGATAATGACCAATAAAATTTATTATACCAATTATAATAAACAATAACTGAGCCATCAAGTGGTAGCAGAAGCAACCCAGGCAAGCGGCCACATTAGTGTTTTCATTTTCCTTCAACCTTATTAGATCATAGACTCTTTAAAAAAAAAAGGGAATAAAAATAATTATATATAAAAAAAATTCTTTATGTTACGTGCATCCACCATCCACCATCAATTAATTAAATATATGAAATAATTATTTTAATTTAATCAATAATTTAATTGCATTTTAAGGATTAATTAAAGAAAAGATACTTTTTCAAGGTTACTTCAGCATTAAATCAGCAATGTATATATAAGAAAAATAAAAAATTAATGATAAATTTATTTTAAGGGCAACATCAAAGTTTCCAAAGAAGACTTACTCAACTTCATGCATTTTAAATCAGACATAAATTAGAAAATTCATGCATTTTAAATCAGACATAAATTAGAAAATTAATTTTGAGTGAACTCAATTTTATATAAAAAATTATATTTAAGTGAATTGGATGAAATTTATTTTATTGAAATGATTATATTTATGAATATTTATACGTAACTCCATTTTTATTTTTTATTTTTCACTAGCTTCTTGGTTTTTATTTTTAATAAATTATAAAATCTACTTAATTAATTAACATTTGACAAAAATATATATATGAATTGCTACATTTTTTTTATAAGTGAATTGAAAAAATTTACAGGAATTTTTTTTTTCAGTCCTAATAAGGTTTTTAATTGGGTTTAACCTTTGAAATTGAAATCTCTGAATTATAAAGGAAAATATTTTTTTAATATCTAAAAACTTAAAAGATATGTAACTAATTAAAAATTGGTTCATTTATAATAAAAAGGATATTTAAAAGATGATTTTCTTTAAAGTGTGTGATTTTCCTAAATTATTTTTCTATTAAAAGATCATTAAATTTTATAACAAAAATATTTTTTCTCTTTCATTAGAAAAATAGTAAGTCTTCTCTCAAGAGTTATATTGTTGTTGTTTCTCTCTCTTTGTTCTTTCTTTATCCTTTTTTTTTTTTTGTTGATATATTGACACTTTTAATTGATATATATAACATAAAAAAAAACTTATTTAGGAAGTTTTTGGATAGACATTCTATTTTTAAATTAGAGTTTTAAAAATATCGTTTAAACAAAACTATCATATCTAGTTAATTTTTTTTTTTCAAATATTTAAAAAATTACTTAATATTTTTATTTTATATTCATTTTAAGTAGATCTAAACACCGATAATGAGATAAAAATTGAGTTATAATAACTATTGAGTGAGTCTCTTTTTAGTCGAGTTGTTAATTTTTACTTGTGGCATTTTAAAGTTCTATACTTTTTAATATATTCATTTTGTTCAATTATTACTATTGAGTGGATGAAGTTAGTTTATTTTTACTTTTATTGTTTATGATTTAATTTTTGAAACAAATACTCAAAAGGTAATTACTAAATATGATCTTAAATAGATGTATCAAATTCACATTAAGAACATCCCCAATTTAACATCTTTTTAATTCAAAACATTGATGATCGAAAATTTATAGTTTTAAAAAATGAAATGATTGTCTATGAATACTGTACACATTTATATATTCATTATGTATACAAAAATTAATATCATGTAAATAATATATAAACTGAGATAAGTAAATTTGGATTTGAATCTGTTATCTATTTTACAACAATTGAAGTACACAACATGCTAATAAGACTGTATATGATAATAAAATCAAAACTAAGGTATTAAAAGTTGCAGTTTCAAGTGATAGGTTGAACTCTCAAATTTATTTATTTATTATATATTGAATTGTAATGTTTAGTATTTGAAAAACTTATAATTTATTTCTCTATTATATAATATTATTTCTCTTAAAAAAAAATCAAGTGTACAGTAGAGGCACTATAGGTGAATATTATAAAAATATTATTATCATTGTCAATAACTTTGGAATGTGCAGGAGAACCACTTAGTAATGGGACGCAGAGAATCAAAAGGCTTTCCTTTTTGTAGTGGGAAAAAAATAAAATTTTCGTCATGTGAGAGAGAACTTATTTTATAAAATTCATATTTAATGCAAAAATTTACAAAATATAAAGTTCTTGCCTTCAACATTTAGCCATTTTTTTAATAATATTAGTACATATGCAATTAAAATATATATATAATATGTATAAGTCAATGCCTTATAATTAAATGTTTTCTGTTCTTTAATTTTTTTTTTTAAAATTTGTGGATAAAATAAAATTGTAAATCAATTTGCAAAATACATCATATTAATTTCACTTTTCAATTTGGTTAGAGATAGATTATCCATATAAAAATTAGAGGAAATAAAAAATAACTCTTTTTTTTCTTGGGTTAATAGAGATATTATTAATTTTTTTTACCGATTGAAATTATCTCTATTATCATGAATAACTGAATATTAATGAATTTTTGATTTAGTAATAATGAATTTATCTTTAAGACTATAAAAATTTAAATTTAAATTTCAGTTAAAATTAAATTTATTAAAATTAAATAAATAATTATACTCAATCTAACAACTTAATTTTAATTTAAAAATTAATTAAGATCGATTTTTATAAATTTTTTATTTTCACTTTATATGATTAACTATAAAGATAAAAAAAAAAAATTATAGAGTTCATGTATAATTACTATTCTTATTAATTATTATAAGATTAGGAGTGAGAAAAAAACTGTTATAATAAAAAATAATCATACCAATCGAATTATATATATATATATATAATTAAAAATTTAAATTATTTAATTTATCAAACTGAAATATATCGATTTAATTAATTATATAAATTAATTTGATTCGATTATCTAAAATTTAAATTTAGTTTTTAAAAAATTTAGTTAAGTTTAAATCAAATAGAGGAAATGACCCCTTATTTTTCCAATATTTAGATCCAACCATATATATATGTGTGTGTGTGTGTGTGTGTTGGCCAGTTGGCCACCAATGTATTATACTGTGGGAATATATATCATCATCCATTTAAAATACAAGAAAAAGGAAACCTAAAATAAAATATGGAGTTGCTATCCTAAGAAGGAATGGGTTTCACTTCTCCCCAAAAAATAACAAGCTCCTAAGAATCTCCCTTTTTTTTTTTTTTTTTTTTTTTTAAAAATCTTAGCCAAAGATGATAGCAAATCTTACATATTAATTTTCATAAATCTTTTATTTATTATTTTTTGCTAAGTATCCTTTCTCATTCATAATGGAATCAAGGAAACAAGCTTTTGTTTAATTAATTCCTCCTCTCTTACATCCTTCTTCTAACCCCGCCATTAGGCATGTTGAATTACAATAATCTTTCCTCTTTTAGTGTAAATCATGTCAGATTATAATTATCAAACCTTAATTTTATATAAATATTTATTTAGATTCTCCACCTATATATACTTTTTATTTAATATTTAAAATTTTTCTAATTATCAAACAATTATAAATTATGTATGCATGTATCTACCCACAAGCAAAGGTGGATTTATGTCTCGACAAGGGATGGCTATTTTTTTTAAAATTTTAATTAGTATTTAATTTTTAAAATTTATAAAATTAATAAAATAATCTTTTTATTTTGAAAAATTAATTTTTAGTCTTTAATAAAATATTATTTAATTATATATTTTTTTATTTTTTATTTTTTGACCCTTTAATTTTTAAATTTTTTAAGATAAATTACCATTCAGTATTTGAAATTTATTAAAATTAATAAAATAGTTCTCTTATTTTAAAAAATTAATTTTTTAATTTCTAATTTATAATGTTCCTTTATAAAATTTTCGTGTATTTTACTAAATGTGAAAGGTTCTCTTATTTCTAAAAAATTTTGCATCTGTTCCTGTCTACAAGTTTACCGAGTACTCACAATTCACAAATATTTTAGCAATTGGAATTCAGACTCTTTATTTTTCCTTATTGCTGTATGGCTATGGATTTTATATTGTAGGTTAACCCAAAATTTTGTGAATAATGCGAGTGGAGTTCGTTGATTTTTGAATATGAAGATATCAAACGGAATGAAAAGAAAACTTGTGGTGGTATCTTTTGAGTACTACAAACGGACTGGAGAGATTTTCCTAGTCTCTTTATGTAATACCCCATATTTATGCATAACAAGTTTTTGGAAAATAAATTCTCCGTATATAGATTAAAAATATCAAAATGACCAATAATAATTTTAGAAACTCAGTTAGAGCGAAAACGAGAAAATTTTTCGGGAATCGTCGGTACCGATATCGTTGCTGTAAAAATAGCGGAACGGTCGACGAATGAATTTTTGAATTTGGATTGAGGATAATTGATAAGTAATATTCATGTGTGAATACAGTAAAAAGAAATTTGAGAAAATATTACAGAACGCT
>CANXYC010645204.1:0-46183 GCA_948193065.1 Aleurites moluccanus | reverse complement strand
TCGAGTATGTTGATTTTTGGGCTAACAATTTTTAAGAGGAAATTCTGTCGAATTTTCGTGAGAAATTAGGCTAGATATTTTAGAGTCAGCATAATTCATGCATCATGACATTTTAGAATTTATTTTCATATTCCAATATTAGTTTTTATTTATTTATAAGAGTTGATTCAGTGACCAGTTCGGAGCAACAAAGTGCTCCAGTCTGATAGGTTTTCTATCATTTTGCCATGTCAGTGGTGAATTTATAATATTGATTTTACTAATATATGCTATATGTTTTGAGAAATGAATTTCCAAATGAAAATTGATTTGAATCGAAATTTTAGAAATGTGATATTTTATATATTAAAGTTGGGAACATATATTAGAATGTTTGATGTTTGATTTATAAAGAATGATTAATTTGCACAGTTGAGTACAAATATTTTTTTTAAATACACTCAAATATGAATATGTCTGATAGATATACTTAGATGACGGGTATTTCAGAGTAATTGACGGATTAAAATTATCTTGACGAGGATAACTCTCAAATATCAAATACTGTCTTTGGGACAACGCTTGATATACATATAGTTTTTGAGACGTATATCAGGTGGTCGCCCTTTGGGGGTAGCTCTGCACATGTGTAAGACCAGTTTGCTCTTGGTGCTGCTAGACGTCATCATGCGCCCAAGATGCCAATTTATCTATCTACAGATTATTTATATGTGTTGAGTGTATGTTTTACAGAGAATTATTTTATGATTTATTTCTTGTGCTAGATGATATTCTGTGCAATTCGTTTTTAAAATGATAGTATTTTCTAGATATTTTGTGTAAATTATATGTAGAAAACAGTTTCATGTTCCCCTTTATTATATATTTACCACTCACTGAGCATTGTGGTTTGCTCACCTCTCCTATATTAATACTTTTCAGATCATTCTCAGCAGATATCCAATAGAGTTAGCGGTATCTTCTCAGTTGTTCAGCATATAGCAAGGGTCGAACCAACAATTTCTCATTTTATTTTTGGTTAGCTAACTGGGTTATATATATTATTTTGGATAACTATAGTTTGTATAATCCTAGATTTATCTCTTTGTGTAATAGTATCATACAGCTATAAATTTGTTACAATCGTTTTAAATATTTCAAGTATTATTATCAGTTTTCTAGTAATCATACAATTACTAGAAATATTCTTTATTGTCACACTACCTATCAGGACAATAGATTAAGGAGTGTGACAATATATATGTAGAATTTATTACTTTTTAATTTGGCCCTTCAAAATTATTGTTCTAGTTCCGCCTTGATTGGAACCTTAATAAGCTATATATACACATTATAAGCTCCACCAAGAGACCAACAATATATATATATGTAATACGTTAGCTAGCTAGTTTACAGACCCACATTTCTTTCTAATTAGCCCTTTTCTCCCTGTAAGCACACCAATATTTCCCATTTTCACCATTGATGCAGCGAAATCATTGGAGAAAAGATAAGGATATGTACTATAGGAATTAACCATAGCGGCAGTACTTGAATCGGTCATTAAAGCTTGATCAGATTCAAGAAGAGCAGTATTGCTAACTAGGTTGGTATAGTATGAATTGTCAAATCTATAAGCACTTGCCGAGTCAAGGGGAGCAAGATTGCTATTTGATGTGTCTTTGTTAGGACACATGGTTTGTAAGTTTGTAATAGCTGAAGAATCAAGTGTAGGATCAGGCTTGCCAGAATCTTTGAAGTTAAACAGCCTGTTCTTGAAGGTGAAGCACTGAGCAAAACCTATTGTGTGTGCTCCTGTTATACAGCCAAAAACCAACATAAGTACTTTTACCTAGATAAAATTTTGTACATTCACTATCTTTGGTGTATATAGATATATGTTTTCAAAATAGTCAATATATCAAATAATACAAACCAACACGATTAACTTTTGTTAGTTTAAGTGGTTAAGAGTTTATTCTCGTAAGTGAGATTTTGATTTCAAATTTTATAAATATAAAAAATAGATGCGATGAAACTTTTTCCTCTTGTGAGTCTCATCCGACTCGAATCCCGATTTAAAGAAAGAGGCTACCGAATACCAAGCAATTTCAACATGAAAATATATATATATATATATATATATATATATATATATATATATATATATATATATATATATATTTCAAAATGAATAGACAATAAAACTGAGAGTTGAATCAGTGACCTCCCAGCATATCAGCTTTGGCCTTACTGCAAGGCCAAAGCGTCATTGGCATTTGCTATATTTTATTCATTTCCCTTGTATTGGATTCTGTAATCGTATTTTCGAAGATTGATTTTCTACTTTATTTAGTTTTTTATATAATTATATTTGTATCCGAATCCTATCTTTCTTAAGGAAAAAAAAAATATAATCACTCAAATATATAATACGTACAATCGAAGTTATGGGCTACACCAAGCATTTTTGTTAATTTATGTCAAGAATATTTTGAGCATCTCTATGGTGTCTATGCTTAGAAATAGTCAATGGACTTTCTGTATTGCAAGCTCTGAGAAGAGTCAAATGCATACACCGTGCATAAATTTTTTCTCCAAGTAATGAATTTTTTTTTGGGTACATCAAAAATTCATTTTAAAAAGGAAAGGAATTGTTAGGATTTGAATTTCCAACTTCTTTTACTATGAGATAGATACTCGATTACCGGACTACTATTTCTAGAATTTGATTAAAATAAATTGATGGCAAGTTAAGTTGAAACCTAATTGGTAAGAACATAAATTAATAAATGGGCGAAAATGAGCAAATTAGAGAAGGAGAATAAGAAGAAGAAGACCTGACAGGACTACAACATCCTTCAAGTCAAGACCCTGTGCTGTGAACTTGGCAGTGATATTTTCTAGTGACTCAAAAGGTGCTGGCAAGTTTGCATTAGCTCCCTTCTCACTTGCTGTTAATCCATCTCGCCGGCCTAATGGAACCGACCAATAAGGTCCTCCAGACTGAATCATAGAAGTAAAATTAACTATCAACAGAAGAGTTGCAGATTTTAAACATTCACTAACAATATATATATATATTTATTAATTTACCAAAAGGACAGCTTCTCTTGCTGCAAGAGTCAATATATCAGCACATGAAACTGTTGAAGGACAAGCTCTTTCAACGTCTTCTTTGATACTGTCAATAACTTCAAACCCTCTAGCTGAGTTGCGGTTTGGAAGAGCATTCTTCTCTCCTTTCATCTCTGTCGTGTCATCAAGAAGTACTGATCCATCACAACCCTATTCATCAATGACAAATTAATTCATTATTAATTAAAATGTATCCACTACTCATCATAACTAATTAATCAGTAGTACTTTAGAACTATTGGACTTTGACTTAGTGGTATTTTTTAAAAAAAAAAAGAAGAAGAAAGACTTTAATTGATGCTTGAATTCACGACTTCAATTGATGCTTGAATTCACCATCTCATAACTTTAAAAACAATCCCAATAACACTAGTGTTAAAGTGATTGGTAAAGAGCAGTTAATTAATAATATTAATACATTGACAAAGCAATCATGAAAGTGCAGCCGAAGGATGGATGCAGCAATCCTAGAATCATCCCTGATAGCTGCCCAAACACCATACTTAACAATCATTTGCAAACGAGGACATGATTTGTCATAGAAATAATAATCAAGCTCACTATATGAAGGGAAAGGAGTTAGTAGGTGGCAATTCAAAGATAATAATGTTATTACAAGTAAAGGATAAGTGGTGAAGCATGAGAATAATAGTTTGTGAGCCATTAGCTCGTGAAATATTGCTGTTTGTTTTTTGAGTGCTAGCTATTATATGGGGGGTTGGGATTTATAGTGATTTAGATGTGTAAAAAACATGAAGCTGATTGGTTGAGCTTAGAAAGTGGCAAAACCACTATGATAGAATAAGCCTAATGGACATGACCTTGAAGAAAATTAGTACTAGTTTCCACTCGCACTTTCTTAGAATTTCATTTGCAAGTGGAACTACTCAGTGCTTGTATAGCTTCAAAATTGTGTAGTCACAAAACGTAATGTCCACCTTTATATATATACTTAAATTAATTCACAACTTCATAAATTTTTTATACTATTTAGTATCACTCTTTGTTTTTTTTTTTTTTAATCACCGTATAATATCTAAATCTATTAAATTTGACTAAAATCTATTAAATTTGACTAATCTACATTCAAATTAGAAGAGACTTATAAAAGATAAAACTCTCTCAATATTTATTTTTTTATTTATAATGCTCAAATTTAAAACCTTACTTAAAATAAACGAATTTTTTACCACTCGAACCAACAAATAATAATTAGTTCTGCTCAATTAAGTAATGCCAAGCTCGACTTTTAGTTCTTGTATATAATATCAAGTATGATGCATATAAACTTTGTGATGTGTATAATATCTTTGACAAAAATAAATAATAAAAATTTAATTAATATTCACTTTAATAAATTAATAAAAAAAAATCGTAAAAGTCCATAATCGAATATCTGTCTTGCAGGTGCCTTCTACAGTGTCTTTAAGGCACTAAAATGACAATACCTTAACCATTAATATAAACCCTGAGACCTCATGTTTACTTAAAATAATTAATTAATATTTATAAATTATTGAAACATTCTTTACTAGTCGATAGATAAATGTTAAAATTATATAATCCAATAATAAATATTATAAATATTCAAATAAAATTATATAATTATATTTAATATTTCAATTGTTTAATTTTTCAATGAATTTTATAATTTTCTAAACTAATTTTGTAATTTCTTTATTACTTTGACTATTTTATTCAAATTAAAATTTACAAGATCCAATAGTTCTTGTTGTGTAATTTTTCATGTTTTAACATTAAATAGGCCAATGGTACAAATTCAATAGACATTAAAGAAATAGGCAACCAAAAATTTAATATCAATTATTTAGTTTATATTTTTTTTTAATAAATGTTATAATTTTTACTGTATATTTTCGCAATAGAACTATTATCATATATTATTTTTTTAATGAAAAAAAATTACTTAATTTATAAAGAAATTATGAAATTTAAATATATAAATTTAGATTGTATAATTTGCTAAAAAAAAAAACCTTTAAAATTATATCTCTCAACTTATTTTGCAATTAACTATCATCTTATCCCATTTTTGTAGGCAAAAATTAGGTATTTCAATGATAAGAGCTACAATTGAAATTAAAGGAATTATATATAGATAATTGAAAATTTTACGTACAAATTTAGTTGACATAATTTATTAAAATATCTTAAATTCCTTTTAAAGGCACTGTAGAAAGCATCCTCTATTATATGTAAGAAATTAGGAGTCCAAAAATCTGTAGTTACTTTTATTCAAAAGTTTGTGGTAATACCAATACATGATGGTTAAATGGTAAGGGGTTTATTTCGATTTCGAATTTGAGTTTTATAAATGAAAAAAAATAAAAATTGAAAAAGTTTTATCTTTCTTATGAGTTGCTTTCGACTTGAGTATAAATTAATCAGATTCAGTAAATTTGAATACTATATAATAATAAAAAAAAAGTTTGTGATAATGATTTTAGAAACTAATGATCTAATCAATCAATTTAAGCACTAATGTTAAGTAAATGTGATGAGAACTAAAACATTGTATTGAACTTTTTCTATAAAAGAAGATGCAATGAGTTCCTTCCGACTTGAATATAAATTAGTCAGATCCAATAAATTTGAATATTATATAATAAATAAAAAAAGTTTGTGATAGTGATTTTAGAAACTAATGATCTAATCAATCAACTTAAGCATTAATGTTAAGTAAACATGATGAGAACTAAAACATTGTATTCAACTTTTTCTATAAAAGAAGATGCAAAAAAAAAAACCAACAAAAATCAGACATTAATTAATTACTTTGTGATTAAGTTGAGAAATAAATTATTTAGTTAATGGGAAGGTTGGCATTCAAATTTGCATGCATGTGGTAAAAAAGAAAGAAAATAAAAAATAAAAAGAATGACTAGGATCTCATACATTCAAAATGAGAAGGTATATTGTTAAACATATAGGAGTGGAAATGCAAATGTCACTATAATTTTGGCTGAATTTAGATATTTATATCACCACCTTCCTTCCAACATTTTAAAGTGATTAATCAAAGCAATAGCAAATACATTCAATAATATAATAAAAGCAATAGTAAAGATGCACCGTATCAATTATCAATGATGTGTATCAAGTTTCGGTAAAATTAAAAATTAAATGTTAAAAATTTAAGTATTGAATTTTAAGTATTTAATAAAATAAATAATATAATTTTTAAATTATAAAAATATTTAAAAATATAATCACTTATTCTATTCATTATAAATTTTAAATTAAAAATTTTACATAATATTTAGTAAAATAAAAAATTAAGTACGGAAAATTTAAATATTGAATTTTAAGTACTGAATAAAATAAATGATATAATATTAAATTATAAAAATGTTTAAAAATTTAATTACTTATTATATTAATTTTAAATTTTAAATTAAAAATTTTGACTTAAAATTTAAAGTAATTTTTAGCTTAATAAAATTTTTTAAAATAAATATTACTAAACAATTTAAAATAATTAAGTGCTGAAAATTTTAATTTTAAGTATTAAATATTATTATTAAACGCCCCTTAGCCTCGTGTGCAATAAATATATATTTTAACTTTAATTTTTTTCTTCCAATTGTAAACCAAATAAATTTTGGAGAATTGTTAATGACAATCATTAAACATATCAAATTAGTTAACCAACAATAAAATAAATATTAAAATTAACAATATTAATTTAACATCATATGATATATACCGTTAAAAAATTTTATTAAGCTAAAAATTACTTCAAACTTAAGTCAAAAATTTTAATTTATAATTTAATGTTATAAAAAAAATTTATTATGAAGTTTTATAGATAGAATGATAATGCTATTAATTCATATAATACTTAGATTTTTAAGAATATAATTTATATGTTAGCAAAAGGGATTATTTATATTAATATAATAATTAAAAAATACATAAAATAAATGGTTAACGAATTCAATGTATATATGTCTCTTCAATTTGTGCGAGAGAATGATCCCCTAATTATAGCTACAATAAAGGAAAGAGAAACCGTTAATATTTAGGGTAATTTTTATTTACTAATATGACCAATATGCTAAAAAAAACATATGATTCATGTGTCTATTTTTTACCTAAGTAAGAAAAAGAACAATGATATTTAGTTTTGTTTCATATTGGAACGATCGGTTTGATTCAAATTAAATTGGATTGAATTTTTCAAAATTTTAAATTAAATTAAAAAAATTTCAGATTAATCTAAATCAAACCGATATATTTAAGTTCAATTATTTAATTTTTTTTATTTTTTAAATAAAAATAAATATAAAATTATTAAAAAATATATTTTTAAATAAATAAATATAAATATAATATATATTTATATATTTTGATCGGTTCAATTATTTCAGTTTGATTTTATTCAAAAGAAACTGAAATAACTGAATCAAATTAATCAAAATTTTAAAAAAATCAATTAAATCAAATCAATCAAATCTAATTTGATTTGGTTCGATTTAATTTTTAATTTTTTCAAAAAAAAAATTTCTCACCCCTAATTAATGTAGACAAAGTTTATTCATATATGCTTAAGCCAAACATCACATTATTCAAATTTGGCTGACATTCTTACTAAATAAACCAAGAATCAAGTTATTGAAAGTTTTTTTCTTTCTTAAAAAGGCAAAGCTTCCCGAGATGATAATGAATCAGATATGAAAGAGTTTTTATGTACATGTATTCTATTTATCTTATAGAAGAGTGGAGTAGCATAAAAGCAGGTCGTGAATATCCATTTATTTTTATATAATAAAAAGGTAAATATTTATATAAAAGTTATATTTTTATAAGAAAATATTTAATATCTTTACATAAACATATATACAAAATGCGTTGTTATATATTTTATTTGAAATATATAATTGTAATATAAATAAATATATAAAAAATGAATTCTAAAAATATACATATAATATAAAATAAAATATACATATAATGTATTTTTATATATTTAAACAATACATATAATATAAAATAAATAAAATAGATATATGGAGCGGTTTCGGTGTGAATTTGCACTTCAATATAAAACAGAGCGAGTTTTACTTGCCCCATAATAATTGAAGTTTACGAATATCCGTGGGGCGAGTCCACAGCACCAATTTGATAACATTTAAAAAGGAAGAAGATCCAGAGTGTGATATTGTTATATCACATGTTTTGCATTTAAGGAATTTGACTGTTAATTGTTCAATTAGCAAGTGTTATTTGGCTAAACAGTTTCTTCAATTAGTAATTGTTCTGTCTAAAAAGTTTCTTATATATATAATCATATAAATTATATATACTGCATTTGACTAGTCTATATTTGTGGTCTCCCATTTCTACGATGTGGGATTACTCTTTAGCTACTGCTAGTCCGTCGCTTATATTTTTTGTAGAGGCTGCCTTGTTCCACTTAAGCTTCAAAGCTTTTCTCAGCAACTGTAGCCTATCAAAGAATTTTCTTTTTGGATTTTGGCTTCATCGGCGTGAATTGAGTTTCAAGGCTATGAATAGCTTGAAGCTTTGAACCCTGACACTTTTGGATTTTTTTTTAGCAAATTTAATAAATGTAAATTCAAGATTCAAAATGAACAGGGGTTTGTTTAGATATGTTTATGTATGATAAATTTTTCTATATGTAGATTCATTTATATAGCATCAAATAAAATGTATTATTTCATAATATGCATTTCAACCTATTATCAGGTGATACCTTCACTGATTACAGATAAACAGTACTTTCTGGAAAGAAAAAAAAACATACCTTTGATCATAACTTTGTGAAATTTGCATTAACAACTCTAGACTGTTGCTGCCATTAAATTCAAGTTTACAATTCAGACTTTATTGTAAATTGTAACCATGTCCCAAGAATTATCTTTCTAAATTATATGAATTAAGTGATAAATTATGAGTCTAATTAACAACAATAAAGACAGAGAGAGAGAGAGAGAGAGATGTATCCCTCAAATTCATTATTCAAAAAATTGTTTATACAAATAACACCATATACTATACACCTCAAATTATTTAAAAATTAAAGAAAAGAAGAAAGAAAGAAAACTATCAAAATGCCTACAAAAATCATATGACATGCCAAAACTTATTTTGGCTCCATAACCAAATTCTTGCTTCTCTAAATCTGCAAAATGTAGAGCAGCTTAATAGTAACTAAAGCCACTTACTAACTAATTGATCAATATCAAAATTAAAAAAAAAAATACCCATTTTATTCCAACATTGAACTAGCCATAGCTGGAGTTCCTAGTGGCTTGCCACGCCCCATGGTGAAACCCCTCGTCCCATCAGGCATTCTTGGACCCCTAGTAGTATGTTTAGCAGATGCTTCACATTGCAGAGAACAAACAGATTGTGAAGGAGGAGCAAGCAGGCCTCGCCCTCCATGGCTCTGACCGCGTCCTCTTCCTTTTCCTCGACCTCTTGCCCATCCTTTCTTCAATGCTCCTGAATTTTCTTCCACCTAGATGAATTTCATGTGAGATTATAACAGTATCCTCATTATTCCAAAACATTAAGACTATGTTTTGTACGCTATCATGTAATCAAATGCATTTGTTTGCATTACATTACGTTATGAACAAAGCCTAACTTCCACATTTTCCTTATTAATTGCATGTCTCATTAACTAGGAAATTAGTAAAAATATGTATGAAATCATAAATAAGCAGAGTTGCTTACATTACTCTCAGTGACAGATTCTGAATTGTTTGTCTGAGAAGAATCTTCATTTGATTCAGGTACTGCTAATTCTTCATCATCCAAAAGGCCATCAAACTCAGACTTTCTGTTCTTGAGAACAGATTTTGGCTGCACAATTTTCATATTTAAAAAGCTACATTAAACAAAAGAATATACGAACAAGATACTGGAATTAATAGCTTAGTTTAGGCATACCGAGCATCTGAGCAGCACCCTGACTCGAAGCCCTTTTCTCCAATTTCTTTCATCATTCAACTTCTCAACCTAATCAAGTTAAATTCCTCTCAATTTTCATTGAAAACAGAGAAAAATAAATACCCAGTTGCCAATTTTACAAACTTGACATACCGCTTTCTCTGCTGTTTCTGGACTCTCGAACTCCACAAGTGCATGTAGCTTGATAGGATAAAATGAAAAAAAAAAATACAGAGTTCATAAGAAAAACTTACAATAGTTTCTTGGTTTTCAAAAGCAAAACATTCTTAGATTCAGAGTTAATACCTTGTTGCTCATGAAGAAATCACTTTTAGTACGTGAAGAATTGGATTCTTGAGGATGACATATTCTGATGGTTCTTACACTGCTTGATGGGCGCAAAATTATTAATATGCAACAAAGACTCCTTAATATTTGCAAGAATACTTAGAGAAATGTAGAGTTCTAGATTTAACCTTCCAACCACATTGAATATTTTCTCAAGGTTTTGATGAGAGTGATCTTCAGGCAAATTCTCCACCACAACAGTACGAGACTGCAAAATCAAAGGAAACATACTTCACATCAGCAACAAGGTTTCAAATCAACACTCGTGGGCTATATTTGATACAGTGTAATAGAATATAATATAATGTAATCAAACACATTTATAATTCAAACTAAAAATGCATTTGATTACATTATATTATGGTACAGTGTACTAAATATACATCCTTAAATATTTGATTTAAAAGAGAAAGTACACCCTGACCACCTGCAAGTCTTCTCTGTCTTTCTCAGTGAAAGGGATTTTACGTTTAACTTTCTTGCCATCTTCACTAACAACCTGAAGCCAGCAAAACAAAGGTAGTAATTTTAGAGATAATGTACAATGAATATTAATTTTACTATGTTGGTTATAATTAATGATGACAAAAGAATCGTGTAATTTTAAGATAAGAACTCACAAGCTTTAAAGAAGACTGAAGTGCTTGGGCAAGCAAATGGTTATTGTTAACAAGAGACTTCATTTTCTTTGTGGAAGCAATAACAGATATTGGTACTGTGATAGAGTGAAAATGGGTCCAAAAAAAAATGTAAAATGTTGTCTTAATCACAAGAACTAATCGCAAAAATTTATAGGGTCATTAAAAAAACAAAAAAAGAACTCTACAATGATTCTTACCATAACCTTCAGGATCTTTACTTATGTGTTTTGACATGGATTCATTAGCAAGAAGACTCATGTCACTGAACTGATACTCCACCTGTTTTATAATGCAAACAGTCTTTATATTCATAATGTTGACATATGGATTTATAAAGGTATGAATAATCCGAAATAAAAGATTGAAAAGCAAGAGGCCTATTTCAATTGAAATGCATGTTCAGTTTTGATTGTTATAAATATACTTAAAACCTTTTAGTTATAAACTAAGATTAAAAAGAAAAAAGGCAGAAGATTATTATTGGGAAACTAAACAAGACCTTGAAATGTTTAAAAAAGAAAGGAGAAGTGGAATATCTATATACTTAGACACATTTTCCCCCATATTATCAGATAACATTAGTGCCAGATCTTAATTAATCTTTAAATTTTATCCATGAAGGCAAACAATGATCCTACAAAAAAGCAAGAACGATAGAAATTGATTCATAAATAATCCTAATAATATGATCGAATACCTATCTTATATTTTGTCAAAACTCAAAAATAACGGTTCCTGTTTCATTACTCTAGGACAGATTCACAAGGCTATAAGAGATAGCAATTAAAAAAAAAAGAAAAAAACCTGTTTGAGGATCTTTTGGCGAAGATCATCAGTGAGAAGAGTAGTCTTATTAGCGGAATTGGGCAAAGCAAGATTTGGATTAGATATCAAATAGGCATGAGGATCTTGTTCACCAAGAAATAACCAATCCGATCCACCAGTGGCTCCCAGATAATGAAAGCAAGGATAAAAATAACCAGAAATAGGCATCTGGGTCTGGGCGGTGGCCGCGGTGGCGACAGCAGCAGTTGCGGTGGCAGAAACGGTTGGAGAATGGGATCTTGGCACAAATTCAGGTGCCTGAGCATTGAATTTGAAATTACTACTACTACTACTACTACTACTTATACTCTCAATTTCTGGTTTTGTAATTGTTTCTTTGATATCAAGAATCATTTCTTGCTCTGTTTCTTGTTCTTGTTCATCTTCAATCTTTCTCACAGGCTGTTCGTGTGCCATATTAATTTCTTCCTTTTCTTTTATTTTATTTTTTATTATTAATAATAATAATTTTCTTTAAAATCTCTCTCTCTCCCTCTCTCTCTCTGAGATTTGTGGTTTTGTTTGATTAAGTGTGTGTTTGTATTTTGTAAAACTCTCTCTTCCTGAAGATTAGCAACTGAATTGCCAGATATTGAATCCACATTTCGCGCCTAATTTGAGAAAACTTTGTTTATTTCTATTACACGAGACCGTCGCTTGGGGGTTTGACCAGTTATTTGCCACAACCACAGTTTCTCTCTCTTACAATTTTTATAGGTTAATAAAACTTCTATATTTTAAAGAATTATTTATCTCAATAAAAACACAATAAATTGGTGCATCAGTGTAAATTTTCACTAAAATTTTGAGTAAATATAATTTATAACGAAAAGGTTTCATATTTAAATTATTATCAGATCAAATTTTTTTAAATCAATACTATCATATTTGAATCCTCGTAAGATTAAATTTTTTTAAATCAATATTAATTATAAAATGAGAGCAGAAATTAATTTTATATCATTTCAATAATAATAATAATAATAATAATAATAATAATGTTGTTAAGTTATAAGTAAACACAAGGCTATCGAGATTTTAAGAGTTGTCTTGAACTGAAAATTCAGTATCCAAACTGTTAAACATTTTTTTTAGATTGGGCTAAAACTAACATAATAATAGGTTACAGCCCAAAATAATGTGTTAGGCATTGGTAGTCTAATAATTTAAGTAGGAGGCCCAAAATGAAAACTTTGGAACATCCCTTGGAGAATAGTCATGTAGAATTGTTCATCGTTTAAAACATGAGAGCAGTTGCATTTGATATAATTTAATATAATTCAATGTAGTGTACAATGTAGATATAATAATTATAGATAAGATTTTCAAAACCATGCTTGTCCAATTCATCATCAATAACAAAGTTAAAACAAGAAAATCACTAGTCAAAGTTGTATAAAACTTGAGACACTAATCAAAATTCCTAGACAGTCCTACTTTTTGTCTTAGTGCTACAATGTCATTAATAATAATCATAATCTTCTATACAATTTTCACATTCATTATAGTTAACAAAAATGCACATTTTTAAGCTAAATAGAGGAAATACTTTATGCAATCAATGCTTTAAATGGAAAGTGGAAGTGTTAAAGTACTAAGAAACTCATATTGTCTGCCTTTGCCATATGATCACAAATTACAATTCACTCTTCTTGCACCCTATGTGCACATAAAATAATTAACTAAAGTTTTTTTTTTTTTTTTCTTTTTATCATTTTCTTCATCTATTGGACCATTTCTACACAATATAAAACAGTTATTCTCTTTTCTAATGCCCAATTCTTTAATATCAATAAGAAAATTTCATGTTTGTAAATTAAGAATAACACTTTGTACATCTCATTGAGAAGTGTAATTTCAGTTATAGTTTTAAAACATTATTCTAACCATTATAATTTATAGAATATTTCCAAACTACTAAATCCTAATCACTCACAAAAATAATAGAAATTATTAAGTAGAATAAAAATATATTTCTCATGTTTATATAAAATATGATTAATGTGGAGGCACATTCATGTTGATCACTTTTATGTGAGTAAAAGTATATTTTCGTCTTATTTAATAATTTGTTTAAAAATAAATACTCATTTCATCTCATAATAAATATCATAATTGTAAAATATAATATTTTTAAGTAAATTTTTTTAGTCTATTTTAATTTTTTTATTTTATTTATTATTTTAATTTTTTTCACATTTTTAATTCTCTCATATTAAAAATATTATTATAATATTAATATAAAATATAATTTAAATTAATAAATAAGATAATTAAATTGAATATATTAAAAAGAATATTATTACTTTTATTGTGGGACGGACGAAGAAGTATTTAATATCCAAAACTTGTTAAATATGAAGTACTTAGCTTGATATGCTTCAACAACTGAATTACTAGAAATATTAAAAAAGTTCAATTTTTAATTAATTTTTTGTAGAAAAGATTGGAGAAAGGATAACTTTTTAAATAAGAAGTTGGTTGGCCTTTTTGCCAAATAGTTGTCTTCTAGCTTTTAATAACTTTTCTTCCATTATAAAGTTTCCTAATAATAATAGACGTATGAAAGAAAGATTGAAAGAGGAGGGAATCATCATCTCTAGCTGTTCTTTGAAGGAATCTTCAATAGGAATATTGTTCCTTAAGTGGGACCAATTTTAACTCAAGCTACCATGTGATTTATTATATGGGTAGCTATGATATTATTATTATTATTATCATTATCATTATTATTTAAGTATAATTTATGTATTTTTCTCATATCTAACAAATACATATTTATTTATAAATCAAATCGTAAAATTTAATTTATAAAAAAATATAATTTATATTATTATTATAATAATAATAAAATTTATAAATTTTATTATTTAATCAAATATTAATTTAATTTATTAATTTAAATTATAATTATAAAAAATTATTATATTATAAAAATTATTAATTTATCGAATATTAATTATTATCATGATCATTATTAATTTTTTAATGTGGGGTGATATTAAACTAATCGAACTATGGTGTTAAATTAGCTTTGCTCATTCCACATATTTTTTTATTCTCTTATCTTCCATTAAAAGAAACAAAATAGTCCTTAGATTTCAAAATCTAATCAGAAACACTCTCCAATCTAATTAATTAATTAAGTATTAAATTAATGAGAGGTTCCATCAGTTTCACTCTTCACTTGTTTCACCAAACAATTTATGCCATTTTTTAAAGTGAGCCTATCAAAGTGGGCTCCTTCATTATATATCTTGTCTGTAAGATTCTCTCTATTATTTTGTTTCTGAGAGTGACTGTTTTGTCATGCATCCAGCAACTGATTATGTTTTTTTTTTCCTTTTAAATAGTGTTAATATGTGTTGTCATATTTAATTAATTTAATCAGAAATCGGATCATAAGTTGATCAAATATGATAATTTGATCATAATATATTTAAATTTAAAAAAATTATTATTATTTTTTATATTATATATATTGAATTTAATATCAAAGAATTAAGATCTAATCTCCAACCATTTAATTTAAACATATATTAATACTAATTTTTTATACTATTATATTATATCGATATAAATAAAAAATTAATAATACTAATTACTTTATAAAATATTTTTTATTAATTTAATTTTTAATTTGATTCTAATTAAATTTATTGACTTGTGACCTTTTACTCTTATCAATTTAAAGATGGAGTCAAATTTAAAAAACTATGGCGTTAATTATTATAATTAGTGTGGAACTACTGGGTTAGGTGAAATGATCATAACTTAAAAAAAAAATAAACTCAGGACTTTTAACAATGACTAATTAAGAGGCTGTTTGGAGACCACATAATTAAGTCAGCTGGCACAAAATAATACATACTGATAACTTTATTATAGGCTTGGAATTATATTATCATTATTTTTTTTAATGATAAATATTTCATTAAAAGACTCAATTGAAGAGATGAATAAAATAAAAACAAACAAACATCTTTATTTTATTTTATTTTTCCGTTTATTTCCATAATTTTTTTTTTTTTTTTTGTCAAAATACATTTATTACAATATATATGACCTGAAAAGAATGAAAATAAATTATAAGATCAGATTTCTTGATTGCCAAACATACCTTAATAACTAAATTTAGAAGAGTGATGACAAGTGCTTGTTTATGCATCTTATCATTTCCTTGATAAAGAAAATATTATTCCAGAATAATTTGATATTGACCACAATCACAAGAAAGTCAAGGAATATAAATCCCCAAAAATGTTCTCACAAGGCAACTCTGGATCTTGAATTGTCTGCTTGTACAACAATAATTATTTTTTAATTGTTTATGCTTATCCTAATAAATATTATAGTTCCCATTATATACATTATCATCCTAACATGAAACTTAAAATAAACCAAAAAAAAAAAACCCAAAATGGTAATAATTTTGATATTAGAGACATTGAATTTAGAAAGAAACACAACTTTGGATCCTATCTATCTAAATCTTGATTATATATTATATTAAATTGGATTCCATTTCTTGTGTGAAAAGCTAGTGTTTGGTTTTGCCTATTATTATTGTCAAGGAGGAAAGGAATCTTTTGATTAAGTAATTCTGGAATCATGTTTTCAGCTGAAAATATTTGAATTCAAATTTTAGTTAGAGTTAAATTTATGTAAAAAGAAAGAGCTGGAAAAAAAATAATAATAAAGACTGCCTTTTCTGCAATATTTTCTGCAGAAGAAAGTAGGATTCCATGATAGTAATAATAATGTAATGGGAATTATATGACTCCAGAAAATTCGTCCAGATCTATTAAAAACGAAAGAGACTATCAACATTGAAAATGAAATATTCCTAATTTCCTATCTAATTTCCTTTGGGGACTGCAAAAAATTACAAAAGATCAGGAATCTTGCAATAATTCCAGGTGGAAAGTTTTTAGTTGTCCTTCCTTTCTTGGCCTTTCCAGCAACAAGATGGAGATTTTTTTTTTTTTTTTTTATGGTTTTCCTCATCAGAATTCTTACAAATCTCATCTTTCTCCTAAAGCAAATCCAAGAGAACATTCAGGAAAGTCTTAAAGCAAACAAGAGTTTGCTTGAATTATTGCCACAAGAAATTCATTATGATATAAATGAATTAAATTACAAGATTAGGTAATTCTAATGTAGCATTTCAAGTTCTCAAATTGGACATGAGTTCTAATAATGACACAGAAAAAGCTTCTGTGGGTATGAGAAATAAGGCCTTTTTTTCTTCCATGCAAACATGGATATTATAATTCTTATATCAATTCCGAGATAATACAAAACTCAATATCAAGACACAAGGAAAGCTAATCCTGCAAAATTTCACAGCCTCTCTCACTCTCAAGATCTTTTTCTCCATTATGTAATTTTTTAGTATTATTTTTCTTTTAGTCATATAATCTTCCCATGTATAGTTTTATCTGCAAAATTCATGGTGGGTGCAATCTTATACATCATCTTTTCCTGATCTGTGAATATGACTTTTCCAGCTATAGCCTTCAGATTTGGCATCCTCATCATCTTCCATGCTATCACCTCCTGTAGTGGAGTTTCCTCCAGTGTTTCCGGCCAACTGCAGGGGACCCTGAGGTGAGCCTGATTGCGAACTGGTAGCCTTTGAGGACTCACCATACTGATCTTGGGATACCCACAAACCCCCCAAAACAACTACGGATTGGTTTGCAGGGGCAGCTGTAGCTGTTGGAATCCTTCGTGTATGAAGTCGGTATTTCTGTAATGACAAGAAAGATCTTCCATCAATCCTCATAATTTCATATAACTCTTAGAATGAGGCAAAAAATAAAATAAATAAAAAAAGCAGGAAATTGCTTGAGATTAAGCATCTTCTTTTATTTTACTCATTCTTCCTGTAAATCAAATAAAGGACTGTAATAGAAAGTTGAAAACTCACTTGCAAATGACTCTTCACTTCATCATTGGTCAAGCCATCAACTTGCATAAGTTCTCTAATCTGCTTTGGAGTAGCAGCTGCAAAAATTTCCAGAAAATTTAAATTAGATGCTTTAAAATTTTAATAGAAGGGAAAAACATTCAAGGCAGCCACTAATTCTCCAAAACATGAACCAATTCAACTTTCAAAGTTTCGTCAGATCATTAAATCTTTCCCATTCTAGTCTCTTATCTAACCTCCATCTCCTTGTTTTTTACCAAAGTATATACAAAATTGCAAACTTTATCAGATTATATCCAAATCTATAACCACATTTTCCATCTTTGAAAATAGATACAGATTAAGACACAAAAATGCCATCCACGTTTTGCACATTCTATCACCAATCTCATTAAGCAACTTATGCAATTTTACAGTATGCAATATCAGGAATCTCACACCAAAAGACATAATCAAAGTCACCGTGAGAGTTTCATTTGAAATCAACTATATTGACATATGCTAACCTTGAGAGCCTCCAAGTTGTTGTAGAGCATTGACAAACCGGCGATGCAACTCTGGGGACCAACACCTCCTCTGTTTCCTAGAAGTATGTTGCTGAGGTGGTTGTGATCCATTTCGTAAATTTGATTGAGAAGTAGGGGCAGAAGAGGAAACTGCTCTACTACCACTGGTTCTTGAACCTGTTGAGCCAGATTCTTCTCTAGAGTTCTTAATTCCAGGAGTTAAAAGAGAAAGACCAGGAACTGGCAATTGCTCCCCATCATTATTATCCTCCTTCCTTGAAAAACCAGTATAGGTCTTAAATGGCATAAATGATCTAGCTACACTTCTGCTTTTACATGCCTGGATTGTATCCTCATTTGCAAACTGATTTTCTTTCTTAGTTGTCTGTACAAGCAAAACAATAAAACAAAACAAATGGAAAGATCAACTTCCATTTCTTTCTCTTGTATTAAAGATAAACACATCAAACAAACTCACAAGAACTTGACTTAATTATAAAAATTGTGGTTTTTGTTGTTGTTGTTAATTTATTACCTTATATTCTAATTTGAGATTTTGTTTTGGATCCAAGATGTAATCAGTGGTGGTTGAGGGATGATCATTAGTATTCCATAACTGAACAGAGCTCATCCAATTTTTCTTGTCTCTAGAGTCTTTTTCCTTTTTTATTGGAACTTCTTCTTCTTCATCATCATCATCATCATCATCTTTCTTCTTTAATGGAATGAATTCTTCTAACACTGGTTGATTTTTTGATGCTGCACATTGCAATGACTCTGCCTTCAGAAATACAATTGCTGCAACAGAACCAAACAGAACAAAGAGTTAAGAACAGCCCCAAAATAAGCATCATCAACAATAAACCAAGTCTCTATTAGTATCCTTCGAGCTAAAAAAACCAATGACAACAACAAATCATTCATCAAAATCATAAAAACACCAAAACATTTGATTCCATTAACAAAAAGTAAAGATCAACACAAGCAAAATTCATCAAAAATAAAAACCCATCAATCAAAATCATCAGAAGATTGAAATAATTCCCATTTTTTCTCAAAAAGAAAAAAAAAAATATGTGATGATAAATTCAAAAAAAAAAACCAACCATCATTTAAGAGAAGCATGCAAAAGGGTAGCTCGCGTTTAAACGCATCGATCTTTCTCATTTCTTCTTCCAATCCCTTAACAAAACCATCAAGTTTCGAAACCTTATCAGAAACGTCTCCGATCAAAGATACCTCCTTGAAGAAATCACTGATCGTTTTTGGCGCATAAGTTGGCCTAAAATCCAAGCTTAGTTCAGGTGGAATCGAACCCATTTTTCAGATTCCTCCTTTTTGCCCTGTGAATTAGTTTTTGTGGGTTGTTCTTGTTGGACAAAAATGGATATGGTAAGTGTGAAATGAAACGAGGGAGAGATAGAAAGAAGGTGAGATATATAAATATATATATATATATATATATATAGTGTGCCTATGTGAGAGAAAGAAGAGAAGTGTTTTTGAATGTATTTTTGGTTTAATTTGCTTTGAAAATCAGAACAAAATTTCAGAGGAAAATTAAGGAAGAAGAAGATTCTGTTGTGGGTTTTTCGGGTTATAAATATCTCTTTCGCGTCGTCGCATATTTAATCTGTAAATTTGTAATATATATTACCGATTCTATTTGATTCCTACCGAGTCCACTCGCTCTAACTCGGACCTTTATTTTTTATTAATTTGAAATGAATTACTGTAGTTATTGTTGTTCATTTTTTTTTTCTGTAGATTTTTGTTTAGATTTGAACTTGAAATTCATTGGTTGTTATAACACTTTGCTATCTTTCAAAAGATATCTTAATTAATGCATTTTACTTAACAATAAAATTTTACTTGTCTCTATTATTTTACTAATTTATTTTTTACCTCATATTACTTATCACAAATATTTTTTTTAGTATCTAATAATAAATTAATATAAAAATTAATTAAAGAGTAATAATAATAATTAATTAATTATATTACTTTATATAAATTTAATTTTTAAGAGGTATGAACATAGTGATTAATAAATTTATGTGAATTTAATACACTCTAAAAAATAAATTTTATAAGCTATGTAGATCATTTAAATTTAATTTTTTATATAATTTTAAATATTTAATTTTCACTTGATTGTTTTTATAAAAATTATTAATTCTCAAATCATTTAAAATTAATTTTATGACTTGGAGGGTTATTTGACTTATAATGAAAATTTTTCTAAACTCAGTTTTTATTATAAATAAAAGTTATATATATAATTTTTGAAGAAACCACTTATTGAAAAAAAAAATCAACTAATAAGTTTTTTATATACAAATTATAATTAAAAAAATAATATTGAACAATTTTTTTAAATAAAAAAAAGAAGAAGCAAGTTTTACTTTCACAAGTCACATCTTAATGCACAATTTTCCTAATCGACACGGTTTGATCTTAACTCATGACTCAGAATCTTCTCTGTGGCCTGTGCCGTACATCCTTTATTTTTTATTTTATTTTATTCCTTATTCTTATCTTTTATGAACAATTCTTAATTATATATGTATATTTTTCAATTGTTTTGGCTTTTGGGTTCTTGAAAGGTTTTATTTGGTTAAGACTATATAAAACTAGAAGTGGGAATTTCAGACTTCCAATTGAGAGGTCATACAGTCCCTAAACTGTATTCGCACACAACAATTGAAATTATATTATTAACCTTTTTAATATACGTAAATAATATAATTCACAAACGAATTTATTATCAATATTATTAAGTGAGTTCGAATTTCACCGATAAAATTATAAAAAATTTATACAAAAATTTTTATTTTTTAAAATTTTAAAATAATATTTTCAACCATAATTAAAAAAATATATATTTTGATACTCTTAAATTTTATATAATTTATCTATTAAATTTTTAAAATTTGATTTATTCACGTTATTGAACTCTCAAACTTTTATTTTTTTCACACTAAAATATTTTTGCATAATAAGAATAAAATTGATGAGAAGTTATGTAATAATAATATATAAATTATCAAAATATTACATTATTTTTAAAGAAATATAATAATAATATATGAAATTTGAAAAGTCTAGAGATGTACATTTTGAGTTACTTTGAATTTATGGGACAAACATAATAATTCTTATAAAAGTAAATATGGTCAATTTTTATTTTTCTCCCATTGAAAAAGGCCTACTTTCAACATGGTATTTTCATCATGTTCATGCATTACTAATTGTGCTAATCAACATCAAAACATTTTTATTTATGAACAAAAACTACTCTTCAAGAAGGTTGCAGTACCCTTTTGAACACTTTTAATGCAAAAAGGCCTTCTTTAGAATAAAAGGTGCATAAATAAAAGGGTAGTCCAAGACAATTAAAACCCACAATCACCAATACAATTTGAAATAACATTTATAATCAATATGGATGCATTAAATTTGTTTTGTGATAAAGTATGAAATGACTCTCTAGTTTTGAATAATTAATTAGTCTTAAATTTTTGAATTAGTCTAATAAAAATATCTTGAATTAGTCAAATTGACTCGCCCTTATGTTATTATTATATTTGATATGAAATCTTACATTAAACCAAAGAAAAAAAAGGGCTTTACTGTCAAATAAAGGAGAATTATTATAATTAAAAGAATTTTACTTTTTGTTTTCTTTTTTAATGTTTCTTTGTGGTCTAAGACAAGGAATCATTCATTTCCTTTAAGGGAACAAGAGAAGGCCACCAAGGTGGAATGTGAAGGCAAGTCTTTGACCCAATAAGATCAATACACTTGCATAATAAATAATTTTTTAATCAAATTTTTTTTTCTAATCCATAGTTAACCACCTTATTGTATGCTTAATTTATTTTCTTAAACATTATTAGTACACTAAGTGAGATTTGTTTTTTTCACTATTGGTAAGATTCTTCTATGTTTGAATAGAGGGTTTTCTCAATTTCAAAGGGAATCACTACTTTTTATACCTTAAGTGGGTTGATTAGAAAATTTTGTTCTTTTGTTGATTCCAAAACCCTAATTTAATGGTCATCTTTACTCCACCTAAGGAATCTTTTTTTTTTTTTGCATTAAACTAGTTTATGCTATGCTTTCTATTTAAAACTCAAAACGAATTGGGAAAAACAAACAATTTAATAATTTATTATGCATTTGTTTTTGCTATGGTAATTAGAAGAATAGGAAGGAGACATCCACCCATTTCTTGTCACAATCTTCATTCTAATTGAGAATCATTTCTCTTTTACGTTTTTATCTTCATATCTTGCATATCAAAAATTTTTAAAAAAAAAATGATTGCTTATGGTCCTTTTCTTTTTAATAATTATTTGTAAAACGTCTAAATAAAATAGCAAATTTTAGAATACTTTTATTAATATAGAATGTAAAATAAATATGGAACAAATTCTAAAAGAAAATTATTATAAAACTTGAACTATCAATTTATGATCAAATCTGCTTGTTATTGTGTTTAACCGTAATATATAAATTAATAATATATAATACATTCAATACTTATATGAATGATAATAATAAATATATATACAAGAGCTCATACAAAAATATTATTTTTGTCTTTATTACGATCTAAATTTATGTGTATATATTGATTTAATAATATTTTAACGAATCACATAACTTAAAAATTAATTTTTTTATTATCCTTACAAATACTCATTTATTATATCTTTTAATACATCAAAAAATAACATTATAAATTACATTTTAATTTTTTAATTATAAAATAATTTTTTTTTTTAGTATTGGAGTGAATCAATTGTTAGTGTATTATCCAAAAAAATATATATTTATCGTTAAGTTATAACTTAGTGTATCATAAATTATGGTTAAAAATTATTTAAAATAAAAATAAAAATTTATATGATTAATTCAATTAATTTAAAATTTAAAGTTAAGTTGAATATAAAAATAAATATTTAATTATTATTTGCTAATAAGGAATTTGAAAGAAAGAAAAAAAAAAAGAGTATAATAAAAACCGTCTTTAGATTCCCTTTCAAGACAAGGACACAAAATATTACATGTGATTGCATAATTGGACTATATCGATTATTCAACACCTACCTCTAGAAACAACGTCTAATGTAATGTTGAGATCTGTCAAATTCTTTAAGCACAAAACAAGGGCCTTAGCTTAGAGATGAGGAATCTTGGGTGATGTGTGGGTCCCTATTTTCGATATTGCCTGATATTTCAGTTGTTTATTTATTTATTATTTCATTTTTTATAATTTATAATTTGTACTATAATTAATTCTTTCCTCCATTCTTAAATATCTTTCAATACATAAATTAAAAAATTAAATTGTTATAATTCTAAGATAAAAAAATTAATTTTTTATTTTAATATAAAAAAAATAAAGACAATTAAATATTTAATGAAAGAATAAAGAGATGATAAAGTTAAAAAAAATAATAAATATTTTCTTAAAATCTTAAAATGATAGGTATTTCATAATAAAAATAAATTTTTAAAATAAAAAATTATTAGATAAAATAAAAATATATTATTTTTACTCATATCGAAATGAATTCATGTATGATTAAAATAAAAAATGCTCAGTACAAAGAGTTTATTTTGTCTATTATATAATTTTATCTGACTCGAATTTAAAGTAATCAGCACTTAATATAATGATCGAATATCAAATTATTTATATTAAAAATATATAAAAAAATTTATTTTTATATAAATAAAATAAATATATTCTCATTTTATCTAATAATATATTTTTAAAATAAAATAAATATTTAACAATGGTATTAATTAAGATTGAAGATGCTCCTTTTTCTAACCACAAAAAGGACAAGCTTTTACAGCCAATTAGATTCCATTTTTTTTTCCCTCTATAGAATGAAGAATCTTTCTTCCTCCATTAAATTAAATCACTTGATTAAATAATCAATTAATTCTTCAATTTAATGGGATTCATACACCAGTTGTTTTGCATTATATAATTAAATAATTTTCAAATTTTATTTTATAAAAAAAAAAAGAATTTTTTTATTCTATAGAAACTTGTAGTTTGGGATTTGATTAGATCCACTCCGGTTTCCCGCATCTCCATTAGTTTTGTCGGATGCTTCTACTCAAAGAATCTTATGAGTATTTGTATTGTGAATTTCCAATTTTATCCTTTTGTTCACATTTTTTTTTTAATATTTTATATATGCATAGGGCCATTTCAGTAAGTTTGGTTACATAAGGTAAGAATTAAATAAGATTAATATAATAATATTTCTTATATAATAAGAGCAGTCAAAGAGAATAAGATTCTATTAATACTGCCTCTAATGAAAGTAATGATGGCATGGAATTGAAGCCAAGCCAATATGAGACTTTAGAGGGTGTTTGGGAAGAAAAATAGATGGTGGAATTTAGAGAGAGAAAGGTGGGTTGGTTTGACCAAATGAAATATGCTGAAACCCAACCAATTTTATATTGTGATGGACAAAGCAAAGCATCTTAATTTTTAGATGATACTCTCTCAGGAATCCAAGAAATGGTATCTGTAACTATCAATTGTGTTTCATACTTATCTACTAGCTATGCCACCAACAAAAAATTGCTTTCTCTGCTATTCTCTCTTTTATTTGCCTCAAATTTAAGATTCAATCAATATGCATATTTTCGTCGATTTTTCTAATTAGTATTATAAACAATAATTATTCCAAATAAAATATAATTATAAAATAATTATATTAAAAAAATATAAATAAATTAATATAAAAATAAATTAAATAAAAATAATAAAATTTTGACAAAAGACTATATATGTATAGGGTCATTTCAGTAAGTTTTTATATTTTATTATAATTATTATTATTATTTAAGTGATAAGTTAAAATTTTTATTTTTTATTCACGTATTTTATTTTTAAATTTATTTATTTAATATTATCTGAATTTTTAAATTTTAAATTATATATTAGTTAAATATTCCTTTAATTTAGTTTTGAAAATTATCAGTTGATGTTTGGATATTTAATCACTAATACGAAGTGTTTAATTAGTATATATATATAAGGATTATTTAAGAAGCTTTAAAAGTTAAAATCTATCATATATTATATTTTAAAATTTAAGAATAGGTTTAAAATTGATTTTAGTAAAATTATTTTGACAATTTTTAAATATTTATTTTAAATTATATTAAATCATTTCATCAAATTTTATTTATATCACTATATTTTTATAAGTATCGATTAAAGTTTATATAAATTAATATATATAATATTTTTTATTATTTTTTAGTCAATGCATATATAATAAACTTGGTTGTTGGCTCATATATATATTATTTATCGATATTTAAAATTATCAAAATATAATATTTAAATTTAATAAAATAATAACAATCATTTACGTAAATTAATATTAAAAAAAAAACAAGTTTAATAAAAAAGAATATAATCAAAACTGCAGTGTCTTACGACTAATTATATCTAAATGTTTAAAATCTTAGATTAGATTTAAATGTTTTATTCTTCATAATTTGATTTATATAATTGTATCTTAATTCAACAAAAATTATACTATATATTTGCCACGCATGCACGATACCTTCACTGGTTAAAATTTTATTGTAATTAATCACATATATAACACTCAAATTTTTTTATTATTTTAATATGGTGTGTATTATTTTTCTATCATAACATATCAATATACCACATCATTTTTTAAACTATTAGATTTTATTAAATACATCACATATTAATGAGGTATATCATATTAAAAATACACTAAAATATAAAATACAAAATAATAATAAATATTTCTTTATATAAAAATTTAAAATTTTCAATGCGATTTAAGTGAGACATGAAATTAAAAAATTAATTTTGAATGAATCGAGAACTAATTTTATATAAAAAATTTAATTTTAATACACTAAATGAAATTTTTTTTATAAATTATTAAGTTTTTTTTATTAAAATAATTCAGACTCAGGGATTGTGTATGTATGACTTTATTCTTGATTTAAGTATTACAAAGAAATTGATTTAGTTAACAAATATTTAAAAACAAAACATCAATGCAATAAATTCTTGACCTACAATTTAGTTGATTAGTTTTTTTTATAGGCTTATGTATTGACAATTTGAAAGATGCCAATTTTTCTCCATTGGAGCAATTAATTAAGTAGGGCTCCCATGCCATGCCATGCCAATGCTCAATCATTTTCACTTCAATTTTTTTTACCACCTTTGTAGATAATGGTAGAAAGTTGTTTCTTAGTCTAAAACCCATATCCATATGCATGTTAAAGATATATTTGACATTGCTATAAGAAAAATTGGAAGCAAAAATACATAATATCTTTGGCATTAATAGTGGTTTTCACATATATGAAATCCACTACTACAACTAGCAAAGAAACTTTGGCCTTAAAATTAAAAGAAAATTTGGAAAAGATTCAGTGAATGGGCCAATTCCCTTTCAATTTCAAGAAAGTTGCAAACCAATTTGATTGAATCCAAAGAACAAATCAAGATACCTTATAAGAAGACATACATAAATCCTCATCACCCACTAAAGCATCTTTCACGTGATGACAATGTCTCTTGTTTATGGCATTTTTATGAGTTGTTACCCCCCTTCTCTTCCCCATTTATTCTTTTTTGCCCTTGTCTAGAAGGAATCTTTTTAAATAATGGAAGAATTAATAAAAAGTCTTTGATTTTAATAATATTAAAATCTTCTTCATGCTGACAAATCTTAAATTAATATTCAGTCGGAACTAAAATTTAAAAAAATATTATTATAATAATAATGATGGAAGAACTAGTTAGAGTTTGCAAATTTAACTATTTTTTTTTTGTTTATTATTATCATTATCATTTTTTTTTTATTTTTTTCTCCTTTTCAAGGCCCTTCTTGTCCTTTAGGTTTTTTTTTTTTTTTTTTGGTGTCTTTGTCTACTTTTAGGAGTTGTTGAGTAGCATTATTGTTTGTTCATGCTTTGTCCTTGCAAGAATTCCACTTTCTTGGCCCCATCTAACATCATCATTTGTTGTTTTTTTTCTCCTCTCTTCCTTTTTATCACATCTTTACCCTCAAATTTCAACTCTTTGAGATAGACCTTATAATGATTTCTTTTTTTTTTGTCCCCAAGGTTTATCATTTCAATATTTGCTCATGTACGGTTAATATAATATTGGTTGATTTTAATTATTACAAAATAGATTCATGAAATTTATTTAAATGAATAATTTCCCAACAAGTACTTTTGCTTTTATTAGAGCTATTTTCCTTCATTTGACAAAAGACATCAAATAATTCCTCCCTCTTTTTTTTTAGATATTTATTAATTAAATTTAAAACGATTTATTTAATTTTATATTCTTAATATTATTTTAAATTAAATTATTATATTATAATTAAATATTATAAAAATAAAATATAAAAAAATAAATAAATATTATTTTAAAAATTTAAAACGACAGATAAAAAAATAAAAGGAGTAAAAAAAAATCCAATTTCAATCACGTTGATCTCTTTAAAACATTAAATTGGTCATTAATGTGAATTTTTTTTTAAATAATTGATCTTAACTAAGACTTAAAATTAAAATCATGTAATTTTAAACACGATTTTAATAACATTAAATTAAAAACTCATTAATAATATATATTTCTTTTTCCTTACATTTTTTTACACTTTAATTTTAAAAGTGTGCACTATTTGATTTTAATTGAAGAACAAAATCTAACTGTTGAAATTCTATAATTTTAATAATAGATAATTTAACTTTTCATTCGGTTGGACTTTTAAATTATAAAATTATTGGTTTTCAGTTATTTTAAAAAAGTTTTATCGAATTAATCAAAATAATTCTAATTTTTATTTATTAATATATTAAATATATATTTTTAGTAATAATATATTATTTATAATGAGTTTTTTTACTAATAATATTTAATATTTTCAATAACAATTTTTTTATTTATATATTAATAATATAGAAATTAATGATATTCAAATTATAAATTAATATTATTCAATTAATTCAATTTTAATTAATAATTAAATTGAAAATATTTAATTTAATTCAAGTCGGTTTTTGATTAACTTGATGCTTATCCCTAATTTAGTTTCTTTGATAAATCTCTTGAACTTTGAAGAAATTAATAATGAGTGTGTCAAAAAGTCCGTCATGCGCATCTTCTGCAGTATAATGGTAAGTCTTCTCTCTATTATTCTTTAATGTGCATCTGTTACAATCACATCTATAAAAAAAAAGGTTAAAAACTTTGTGATTCCCAAACTAAATTATGACATGACTTTGTATTGTGTACTCACCATTTTTCTTACTTATCTATTGTTTTAAAAATAAAAAATATTTATTATTATCTCTATTAAATGTTTAATAACTTATAGTTTTTATCTGTAATTTTTTTAATAATTATTGTCGTTCACATGAATAATAAAATAAATAGAATGTCGTTCTCACGAAAGGACAGTGTAAAATACCTAAATTTAATATTTCTTTATTATTTAAATAAAATTTAAATTTAGTTTTAAAATTAAAATTAAAAGTAAAATAATATTTAAAAATTAAAATTAATGAATTTAAAATTTCAAAGACTACAAACATAGAATTTAGAATTCATCAATTGAATTTTTATAGTTTTTAACTCATAATTGATTATCTAATTTGTATGATTAATGAATTAATTGTTCTAATATATTTATAATTCTCTTTCAAATAATTACAAAAATACTTACATTAATTTTATATCTAGTCTTGTGATCATTATGTTAATGAAAGTCCATTAAAGTTTTTAATAATTTCTAACCCCCTAAAGTGTATCATAATATCTTAACAACTCGATCTCTTAGGTTATTGATTTAATGAACTAATATCACACTTGATCTCTCGATCCATCATGTGTTATCTTAGAAAATGTCTAATAATAGCAAATTATCAAACATTTATAAACTTAGATCAATAAACTAACCAATATTCAATTCATCACAAAATAATCAATCAATCATTATCTAAACCATAAAATAATTCAATTAACTACATTTAAATTTTAGATTTTAGAATTAGCAATTCATAACTAAAATTAAAAACTCATATTTTTCTGTAATATAATAAGAATTCAACATATTACAATATAAATAAAATTAAGAATAAAAAGAGTTGAAATATAAACTCTTGTTAATTGCAAAATTCAATATAAAATTGCTAATTCTTCAATTTGAAGTTGTTTTCTTGATGTTTTTTCTCTCTTGGTTTCTTAAAATATCTTCCAACTCCTTCAACTCCCCCCAAAAATGAAGCTTTTTATTGTTAAATACTAATTTTTGCCTAAAAACCACCAAAAATTGAGTTATTTTTCAAAAACTGTGTTTTAGACTAATTTTCCTCCAAAAATTGGATGCTTAGTCCAAAAACTGGGTTATCCTCCTTCAAAAATCAGGTACCAATAATCTTCTTCAAATTAATTTGAATTTTGAACTAAATATCTTTATATCTTTAATTTTAACTTCAAACTTCAAAAAAAAAAAAAAAAAAATCAACTCAAAGCTTTATAAAATCAAATCAAATCATAATAAAATATAACTAAATTATCTTAAAAATTCTCAACAAATACCCATACACTTAAATATTTATTTGTCCTCAAGCAAAATAAGAACTAAACACAATAAGAATATTCAATTTTCTCATGCTTATATTGAACATTTTTTTTTAACCTCAAAATTAATATTCACAAATAATATATCAAAACATAATCAATTAAGTTTTCATCTTAATCATGCCTTGAATAATCATGCATTAAACCAATCACAAAGAAATTATTGCACTTCAGAGACATATACACACTAAATATTTTTAAATGCTTCTTTTCAAAAGATATCAAATGGAATTATAAATCTCATAGGCATGTTAATACAAATAATCTCTACTAATGAAATTCACAAATCAAAAGATGTCAATAGGACTTTACTAGGTTTATAATGGGGTCAATAAAGGTGAATTAGCTATAAAAAAAAATATTAAAATGTACAAGAATGAAATAATCATGTCAAGTAAAACACAATTAAAAACTTTTTGATCCATTAATTTAAATAAAATAAAATTTTCAAAGATAGGAGAATTTCATTTTAGACACCTTCAAATTTTTCATTTTTTAAACTCTTCATTCACCACAATAACATTCCAAGGATAAGCAAAATTTAATAATAAATTTTCTCTTTTTCTTCTTTTTTTTTTCTTTTTTTCTTGCTTCCCTCACACTTATTTTTCAATGTAGTAATGATTTTGATTTAATAAGAATAACACCTTTTTTCATAAGCTTCTTTTTTATAAGAACTTCAAAATTCCCTTATTCATTACTCAAATAAGCTTTTTTAACCAAAATAAAATAAAATCTAAACTTAATATTATTATCTCACAAAAAAGGTAAGGAGTTAATAAGGTTAGTGACATAAAAGAAAAGAAAGTTAAAAATTAATACAATACTCAAAGAGATAAACTAGGGATAAAATTAAACATAAGGGTGGATATAAGTAATAGGTTAAATAAACAATGTCTAAATCATGTATCTTTTTAAAAGTAAATTCAAAATTTCGCCTCAAAAGTTCACAAAAACATGTTATAATATATGTGAGGCAAATGAATATATAAATTGTGTAGAAATCCTCTCTAAGTAAGCATACACAATTTCAATGTAATCAATTTAATGCAAAACTAATCAAAATACAACCTTAATGAAATAAATTTCTTACCTCAGATAGTTGCTCAACCTAAAATATTTCAATAAATTATTCATAAATACCAATTATAATATATCCTTGGCCGTCATCAAATATTCAACACAAATATATTCATCAATAAAAGTAACTGAAAATAAAGACAAACTAAACTTTCCCCCATACTTGCACTTGACATTGTCCTCAATCTCAAAAAGAAAAATAAAAGAAAGAAATACTCCCTCTTGAGGAATCCACATTTGTACACTTGAGGTGCATTCCATTTCCTTACTTCCTCTAAAACATTAACAAATAATCTATAGCAATATAAGGGGTTAGTCATAAAAATAACATAAAATAAAAGATTTAAAATTTAGAACATGGGTTGCCTCCCAATAAGCACTTCTTTAACGTCAATATCTTGAGTTTGGGTAAGTCTTTATCAAGGAGGATCAAACAAGGGATAAGCCATTCCATTTGATGCAATATCTCCCATGAAATATGACATAAGACGTTGTCCATTGATCTTAAAATTTTCAGTCTCATTTGTGCCAAGAATAGCGTACCTTAGATTGGAGGGGAGAGGTTTCAGTTCAAGAATTGGAGATTGCTCAACTGAAGGAGGAGGAAGTGATCCACCTCTGCCCAATTGTTCAAAGCTGAGTCTTTTGTGAAATGGAATAGGTATGGTTGCCTCCAATGCATAAGCATATGTAACTACCTCCACTTTCTCGTCCTTCGTTGTTGCATTGCTGACTAGACAAGCTTCAAGAGGATCTTCATAGTACTATTTCTCAAACACCACTTAAACCAGCTCATCTATGATGTCAATACTAAAGCAGCTATCGATGACACTAGAATATTTTGCTATTTTTTCTATGTTAAATACTACCTCTTCATCTCCCACTCTCAAAGTTAATTTTCCTTGTTTCACATCAATTAATACTCCAGTAGTTGCCAAAAATAGCCTCCCAAGAATTAGTGGGACTTCTACATCCTCATCCATATCAAGAACAACAAAGTCTACTAGAATGAAAAATTTACCCACCTTGACCAACAAATTCTCTAAAGTTCCAATCGAATATTTGATTGATCTATCCGCCAATATGTAGGCATATTTGCAAAAGGAATGTTGATGTGAAGTTATTTGAAAATCTCTAAAAATTTCTCATATTGCTTGTCTAATTTTTGTTTCTTTAACCTATGAGGAAATGGAATCAATGGAACATAAGATTGAATCTTTGGATCAACTGGCACCTTTTCTTTCTTCTCTTTCTTAACCATATCACTAGGAGATTCTTCCTTGGACTATACTTTCTTAGGTTCCTCCTCTCCTAGTTGCTTTCCAATTATCAACTTAATGGCCTTACATTGCTCATTTGGGTTCACATCTGTGTTGCTGGGTAGTGAACCTTGACTTTTGTTGGACACAATATTAGCCAATTGACCCATCTGCACTTTCAGATTTTTTTATCGCTGATGCTTGATTCTAAAGTGTAAAGTCGGTTTTGTTCATGAAATTAGATGTTGACTTGGCCAAGCTTGCCATAATATCTTCAAGATTCGACTTCTTCTTCTAGGGTTATATCTGATTTCTCTGTTGAAAACCCAAAGGTAGAAATGTATATGTATATGTGTATTTAAATTCGATGACGAATTTTTTTTTTTAAGGAGGGTAGAATGTAATACCCTATATATATGCATAACATATTTTTGTAAAATAATTTCTCTGTATGTGGATTAAAATTATCGAAATGGATAATGATAATTTTAAAAACTCAGTTAGAGCGAAAACGAGAAATTTTTTTGAAAATCGTCAATACCGATATCGCTGCCGCAAAAAATGGCAGTACGGTCGACGAATGAATTTCTGAATTTAGATTAAGGGTAAATGATAATGTATATTCATGTGTGAATACAATAAAAAGAAAGAAAAGAAAAATGTTTAAGAACACTGATAAAGTAAATGATGGCAAAACTGTAAATAAATAGAACTTTTGGGGTATAGTGGAATTTCAACAGTCTGAGTTTCAGAACAACTCTGAAACTATTTTTATTAATTAATATTAATAAAAATGAGATGTTTGAACATTCACTTTGAATTCCAATTCCCGACGAAATTGTCAGAATAAATTACCGAGCGAAAAATGACCAAAAGCAAATTATGAAAAGTTGGAGGACTAAAAGAGAAATTTATCATTTTTGTCTTACTATATAAGAAAAACTTAGAAAATATTTTGTCCATTTGTTCTTCATTTCAGCCTTGAGCAATTTCCTTCTTTTCCAATTGATTTTTCTTTGATTTTGTAAAGAGAAATTGATGGAAACCTAAAACAAAAACCATACAAATCTTAATCCATCAAAATCAACCATAAAAATTCAAGGAAATTCAAGAACTCCACCTTTGGAATTTTCGGTCATTTTGAGGTTTTTTGGGTAATTTGTTTGATTGTTAGCTTTTGTGGTTTAATTAGGTTAATTAGGTGTTGGTAGGATTGGGTAAATAGTTTAATTACATCAATTAATGTATTAAATAATTTTTTTCAATTTTCAAACCCTAAAGTGAAGTTGTAAGATTTGATTTAGTGAACATGAGTTAGGATGTGTAAATTGGCTATAGAATAAGTTAATTGGATATTTATTGGTGTTTAATTGATGTTCGTATTGTTGTAGAAAATTCGATTGGAGAAACTCGTTGATTTTGGCCTATAACGAGGAATTGAGGAATTGGGTGGCAAATCAATTTTTCTTGGTGATTTGGAGTGATATGTGAGTCTTTTATGCATCAAATTACATGCCTAAATTGTTATAAAGACAATTGGAATCCATATGCAAAATGGTCATTTTGGCCGAACCCTATTTGTGGCAAAATGCCTAATTTTGTGCTTTGGTTTTGGACTTGTTCTCCATGCCAAATTGATATATTTGTTGAAGTTATTGAGTTGTGGTTGTTGCCTATAAATTGCTTTTCATGTGCATGTTTGTTGATAATTGAAGCAATGTCAATATTGCACCAAAATCATGCCGAAAAATCCGTTGGCCAACCATTTGAATGCCACCGTCGCCAGCTACAATGGCATGCCAATTGCGTCAAATTTTTGGCTGCAAATGTTCAAATTATGTTTGTTCCTATTTTTGGTCGTTAGACCTTTGGTCATCGTTTAATCGGTTATTATTGATGTCTTATTGACTTTATGCTCATCCAATTGATTTCTGATGAATTATTAATATTGTCGATGCCATTGTTTTGAAATGGTATCTATTGATGTGTTTATAGCTTCTATTGATTCCGAGGTAATTTGACAGAGCTGCCGTTTCAATAAGGTAGTGAGTTCATGCTGTCAGCCTTGTACACATTGTATTGATTGATACCTTATACTAGGAAGGGATGTCCTAGTCATAAGACTTGATCTATATATTGTGATTTGTGCTTGACACATTTCTATACGTGCCATGGCTCTATATCTGTCATTTCCATCTTGTCCATGTGATATGTGCTTCTTGAAGGTGATTGCTTACTTACAGTCATATTTTGTACTTGATTCTATATTATAGACATTTTGGCAATTTGATTCATCTATGTCATCTGCTTATTGCTTATTCATGTTCCATTATCCATTTTATTGGTCGATGCATATTAGATTCACTGAGTATCATATATACTCAACCTTTCACTAATTACCTCTCAGGTGCACAGTAGGAGGCAAATATCCTAGCTCTTTTGGCTCTCTGTGGATTCTGCAGAACTTGTGTCAGTGTAATATTATGAACACTGTATTATTTTTGAATGTTCATATCCTAGCTACTCCATGGGTTTTGTATGGTATAGTTAGAGTATGAACATGTATGTATGGGAATATTGGAGAGTAGTATTTACAGAATGAATGGCAGAATGACAAAATGATTAGTGTTATGTGAGTGATTGGTTATATATATTGTTATGTGATTGATGATGGGTAAATGTTTTTCTACTGCGATATTATAATTGCATTGTAGTGATTGATGGGTTCTTTGGGTGCCGATTGCCTCGGCATCTCCTGCATCCTAGGACCATCGCGATTCGAAAATGGGTCATGACAGATGTGGTATTAGAGCTCTGTGTTTATTGATAATAGAGCCTAGGTTACAGAGGAATAGTGAATAAATACAGTATGGGTAGAGTTAAGAGAACCATAAAGTATAGGAATTCATGTTTCGTCATTTGTTATATTCGTCAAATATTTATAAGTGTTTTGTGTTTCTGTAATATACTGAGTACGTTTTCAATTTTTCAAACAATTTTACAGAGATGTCTGACGATGGAGACGGAGGTACCATGGAGGCAAAGATAGCCTCCAATGAGTCATCAGTTAGAGAGTATTCTGTTTCAGAGGGTCCGTCCAGATCTCGACGGACTAGGGATACAGAGAGGGGCGAGGATCCTTACAGAGTTGAGATGATGAGAGGGATGATGGAATTTTGTAAGGAGTTAGCAGAGTTGAGGCGGGAAAGTCTAAATGTACCGCCACCTCCAGTACCAGCAACAGTGCCACCCCTTATTGCACCTGCTGCAGTACCATTTGCGATAGTACCATTTGCTCCAGCTGTGGCTCATGAGGAACCTGTGGTGCGGGGAGGCCGTAGAGTGATTGAGGAGGGTGGAGTGACTATATTTAGCTTTCTGAAGCTAAATCTGCCCTAGTTTAAGGGCGATAGAGGCAGTGATCCAGGAGATTTTTTGGAGGAGGTTGAGAAGGTAGTTAGGAGACTACCTTGTTCTGAGTTGAGAGCAATAGAGCTTGTTGGGCTGTTATTAAAGGGGAAGGCTTAGGCTTGGTTTTCGAGCAGGATGAAGCCCAGACTGTATAGTGAGCATCCACCCACATGGGTTGAGTTTCGTCAGGGGTTGATTGATCAGTTTATTACAGAGGGAGTGAAGACCCAGAATCTGATTCAGTTTGAGCAATTAGAATAAAAGGACAGGTCGGTAGAGGAGTATGCAGAGGAGTTCATCAGATTAAGCAAATATGCTACCCACATTGTACCTACTGAGGCTGATCTGATAAGCAAGTTTAGGAGGGGTCTTCATGCTTCGCTTCATAATGCTTTGTTGGCTACTAAATTCACATCTCTAACGATAGTTATCGACAAAGCTACTCAGATGGAAGAAAACTATAGAGCAAAGAGGGCTAAGAGAGATCAGAAGAGGAAATGAGGTTCAGGATCTCAGGTTAGGAGGGGGGAGAGCAGCTCCCATCCTAGGCAGATTAAGTCAGTGCCTCGGTTTGATCAGCGACCTTCATCTGGTAGTCAGAGGAGGAGGGTTTAGAGTAGGGAACCATCAGTGCAGACTGCACCTGCATATTCACAGTGTTCTTCCAGACCTATTACTCAGATGCCTAGTGTACCTGTTTGTGATTTTTGTGGCAGGAGGCATGGAGGGGAATGTCGTAGACAGTCAGGTGCTTGCCTGAAGTGTGGGCAACATGGTCATTATATTAGCAGAAGTCCCTTGTGGGATAGTCAGCAGCCATCTGCTTCAGTTTCTTAGACTACAGTACAAATGAGTCAGAACGTGGTCAGTGAGGCTCTTTGTAGGGGTAGAGGCAGAGGTCAGGCATCTAGTAGTGGTCAGGCCCCAGCAGGCAGAGGCCAGGGGCGAGTGTTTGCTGTGAATGCTCAGGAGGCACAGGGATCAGGTAATATGGTCATATATACTATTTTGATACAGAATGAGATTGTTGATGCTTTATTTGATTCTGGTGCTACATACTCATTTATTTCACCACAGTTTGCACCTAAATTGAATAAGGAGAGACAGTTGTTGAGTGTGCCTTTAGTGATAGCTACTCCTATGGGAGGGAGTGTAAATATGGATTATTATTATCCTGTCTGTGTGATAGAGATTGATGATAATAATCTGTGTGTTGATTTGATTAAACTGCCTGTGTTAGAGCAACTTGGTATGGATTGGCTAACGACACACAGGGCAGTTATTGATTGTTATAGAAATAGGGTTAGATTCCAACCTGAGGAACAACCTGAATTTGAATTCTTGGGTGATCAGTGGGAATTTGGGATTAGTTTTATTTCTGCTATCCAGGCTAGAAGGATGATAGGGAAAGGTTGTTCAGCCTACTTGGCTCATGTGATTGATGTGCAAAAGGTTTCTGTAGATATTGATCAGATATCAGTGGTTCGGTAATTCTCTGATGTTTTCCCTGATGAGTTGCTAGGTTTACCCCTAGATAGGGAGATAGAGTTCGAGATTGAGGTGTATTCAGGCACCGATCCGATATCCATTCCTCCATACAGAATGGCACTAGCAGAGTTGAGAGAGCTAAAGGTGCAGCTGCAGGAGTTATTGGATATAAGATTTATTAGACCGAGTAGTTTCCCGTGGAGTGCTCCAGTCTTATTTGTGAGAAAGAAGGATGGCTCATTAAGAATGTGCATCGATTATAGACAGCTGAACAAGATGACAGTGAAAAACAAATATCCATTGCCACGGATTGATGATCTGTTTGATCAGTTGCAGGGTGCCAGTCATTTCTCTAAGATTGACTTGAGATCTGGGTATCTCCAATTGAGAATCAAGAAGGGTGATGTACCTAAGACTGCTTTCAGGACCCGGTATGGACATTATGAGTTTCTAGTATTGTCATTCGGATTGACTAATGCACCTGCTGAATTTATGGATTTGATGAACAGGCTGTTCAAGCCCTTCTTCGATAAGTTTGTCATCGTGTTCATTGATGTCATCCTTATTTATTTCAGGAGTGAGGAGGAGCATACAGAGCATCTGAGGATAGTATTGCAGACACTTCAAGAGCATCAATTATATGCTAAGTTGTCTAAATGCCAATTATGGCTAACCGAAGTGTGTTTCCTTGGTCATGTGATTAGTGAGGAGGGTATTATGGTAGATCCTCAGAAGGTTGAAACAGTTGCAAATTGGCCTCAGCCTTTTAGTGTTTCAGAGATTCGTAGTTTCCTTGGTTTGGCAGGATACTACAAGAGGTTTGTGAAGGATTTCTCCAGAATTGCAGCTCCGTTGACTAAGCTGATGCGAAAGCAGGAGAGATATCTGTGGACGAATGAGTGTGAGAATAGTTTCCAGACTTTGGAGGATATGTTGAGATTATGTGTTCTGGATTTCATGGGTAACTGGAATCAGTATTTACCACTGATTGAGTTTTCCTACAATAACAATTACCATTCTTCTATTGGAATGGCTCCATATGAGGCACTATATGGTAGGAAATAGATCTTCAGTGTGTTGGGTGGAACTAGGAGAGAGACAGATAAAGGGACCAGAGTTGATAAAGGAGACGATGGAAAAGGTTCTTATCATTAAAGATCAGATGAGGACCGCTTTCAGCAGACAGAAGAGTTATGTTGATCCGAAGCGGAAGGATGTGCATTTTGCAGTTGGTGACCACGTCTTTCTTAAGATCTCACCGATGAGGGGTGTTATGAGATTTGGGAAGAAAGGGAAGTTGTCACCAAGATTTGTAGGCCCATTTGAGATACTTGATAGGATTGGAAATGTGGCCTACAGATTGGCTCTTCCATCTAGTTTGAGCCATGTTCATCCAGTGTTCCATATTTCTATGCTAAGAAAATATGTGTTTGATCCATCACATGTATTGGAGGTGCAGGATATTGGGATTAATGAAGACTTATCATTTGAGGAGCTACTAGTGGAGATTGTAGATAGACAAGTCAGAAAATTAAGGAACAAGGAAATCCCAATGGTTAAAGTGCTATGGAGGAATCAGCTAATGGAAGACTGCACATGGGAAAGCGAGCAGGACATGAGGGACAAATATCCCTTCCTGTTCGATTATTGAGGTATGTATAGATGTATGTATATATATATGTGTATTTAAATTCGAGTACGAATTTTTTTTTGAATGAGGGTAAAGTGTAATACCCTATATATATGCATAACATATTTTTGTGAAATAAGTTCTCAGAATGTGAATTAAAAATATCGAAATGGCTAATGATAATTTTAAAAACTTAGTTAGAGCGAAAATGAGAAAAAATTTTGGAAATCGTCGGTACCGATATCGCTGCCGCAAAAATAACAGTACGGTCGACGGATGAATTTTTGAATTTGGATTGAGGGTAAATGATAATGTATATTCATGTGTAAATATAGTAAAAAGAAAGATGAGAAAAATATTTAAGAACACTGATAAAGTAAACAATAGCAAAACCGTAAATAAAGAAAACTTTGGGGATACAGTGAAATTTCGACAGTCTGAGTTTCAGAACGGTTCTGAAACTATTTTTATTAATTAATATTAATAAAAATAAGATATTTGAACATTCACTTTGAATTCCAATTCCCGACGGAATTGTCAGAATAAATTTCCGAACAAAAAAGGACCAAAAGCAAATTATGAAAAGTTGGAGGACTAAAAGAGAAATTTGCCATTTTTATCTTACTATATAAGCAAGACTTAAAAAATATATTGGCCATTTGTTCTTCATTTCAGCAGTGAGCAATTTCCTTCTTTTCCAATTGATTTTTCTTTGATTTTGTGAAGAGAAATTGATGGAAACCTAAAACAAAAACCAGACAAACCTTAATCCATCAAAATCAACCATAGAAATTCAAGGAAATTCAAGAACTCCACCTTTGGAATTTTCGTCCATTTTGAGGTTTTTGGGTAAGTTGTTTGATTGTTGATTTTTATGGTTTAATTAGGTTAATTAGGTGTTGGTAGGATTGAGTAAATGGTTTAATTGCATCAATTGATGCATTAAATAAATTTTCTCAATTTTCAAACCCTAAAGTGAAGTTATAAGATTTGATTTAGTGCACATAAGTTAGGATGTGTAAATTGGCTATAGAATAAGTTAATTGGATATTTATTGGTGTTTAATTGATGTTTGTATTGTTGTAGAAAATTCGATTGGAGAAAATCATCGATTTTGGCCTATAACGAGGAATTGAGAACTTGGATAGCAAATCAATTTTTCTTGGTGATTTGGAGTGATATGTGAGTCTTTTATGCATCAAATTATATGCCTAAATTGTTAGAATGACAATTGAAATCCATATGCAAAATGGTCATTTTGGTCGAACCCTATTTGTGGCAAAATGCCTAATTTTGTGCTTTAGTTTTGGACTTGTTCTCCATGCCAAATTGATATGTTTGTTGAAGATTATTAAGTTATGGTTGTTACCTATAAATTGCTTTCCATGTGCATGTTTGTTGATAATTGGAGCAATGTCAATATTGCACCAAAACCATGCTGAAAAATTCGTAGGCCAACCATTTGAATGGCACTGTCGCCAGCAACAATGGCATGTCAATTGCGTCAACTTTTTGGCCGCAAATGACCAAATTATGTTTGTTTCCATTTTTTGTCGTTAGACCTGTGGTCATCGTTTAATCGATTATTATTGATGTCTTATTGACTTTATGCTCATCCAATTGATTTCTAATGAATTATTGATATTGTCGATGCCATTGTTTTGAAATGGTATTTATTTATGTGTTTATCATTTCTATTGATTCTGAGGTGATTTGATAGAGCTGCAGTTTCGACAGGGTAGTGAGTTCATGTTGTCGGCCTTGTGCACATTGTATTGATTGATACCCTGTATTAGGAAGGGATGTCCTAGTCATAAGACATGATCCGTCTTATGTTATATATATATATATATTTGTGCTTGACACATTTCTATGCGTGCCATGGCTCTATATCTGTCATTTTCATCTTGTCCATATGATATGTACTTCTTGAATGTGATTGCTTACTTACAGTCATATTCTATACTTGATTCTGTATTACAGACATTCTGACAGTTTGATTCATCTATGTCATTTGCTTATTGCTTATTCATGTTCCATTATCCATTTTATTGGTCGATGCATATTAGATTCATTGAGTATCATATATACTCGCCCTTTCACTGTTTATCTCTTAGGTGCAGAGTAAGAGGCAGATATCCCAGCTCTTTTGGCTCTCTGTGGATTCTGTAAATCTTGTGTCAGTGTAATATTATGAACACCGTATTATTTTTGCATGTTCATATCCTAGCTGCTCCATGGATTTTGTATGGTATAGTAAGAGTATGAACATATATGTATGGGAATATTGGAGAGTATTAATGATATGGTTATAGTATTTACAGAATGAATGGCAGAGTGATAGAATGATTACTGTTATGCGAGTGATTAGTTATATATATTATTATGTGATTGATGATGGGTAAATGTGTTTCCGCTACGATATTGTAATTACATTGTAGTGATTGATGGGTTCTACGGGTATTAGTCACCTCGATATCTCCGGCACCCTAGGACCGTTGCGATCCGGAAACGAGTCATGACAGGGCATCTCCTCTACAACCCTTTGAACCTCTCCCAAGCATCATATAAGGATTCTCCTTCAAGCTGTCCAAAGTTGAGTATGCCATTCTTGAACCTAACCATTTTCCCAAATGGAAAATACTTAGTAAAAAAGACATGGACTAACATTCTCCAATTGGTGAAATAGTTCGACGTATACTTGTTTAACTAATCCTTGGCTTGATCACTTAAAGAGAAAGAAAACAACATCATCTGTATTGCCTCATCTGATATGCCATTTATCTTGACGGTGTTGCATAGCTTCACAAAATTGGAAATGTAGGTATTTTGATCCTCCAAAAGACCCCCTCCAAATTACTTGTTGGACACCATATTTATTAAGGCAGGGTCCAACCTGAAGTTGTTATTATTTATAGCCGGTCTGGCTATATTGAATTGTGCTACATTCAGATTCGGCAACACATAATCCCTCAGGGTTCGGGCTTGTAGTTGATTATGAACCGGAGGTTTATGAATATCTTGTTGCACCCCATTCCCTTATCCATTCTCTTCGGCCACCGCTACTGCTTGAGCTTGTCCTATCAAATCTGCCATGTCACTCCTTGTTTGTTGTTGCTTCTGAAGTCTTGCTTTCTCTTGCACAATTTCGCGATTTATAGATTCAATGGCTCAAGGTTCACCGATCCAGACCTTCATATAAAATTTTGTAATTCAAAATCAGAATTAAGCAAGAAATATTCAAAATAAAATAAAAGTTTAAATTAATAAAGAACATATATGGAATTGATATTGACACATTTTCACCTTCCTAGTAACGGCGTCAAAAACTTATTGTGAGTTTGCAAATACACGAATCGTTTACATAAGTTATAGAGTGAGTAGAGTATCGTTTCCACGAGGAGGCAATATCAAGTATCAAAATTTAATATTTCTTTATTCTTTAAACAAAATTTAAATTTGGTTTTAGAATTAAAATTAAAATAATATTTAAAAATTAAAACTAATAAACTTAAAGTTTCAAAGACTGCAAAAATCAGAACAAGCCTAAAATATAGAGTTCAGCAATTGAACTTTTGTGGTTTTTAACTCATGATTTATTATTCAATTTGTATGGTTAATGAATTAATTGTTCTAATATATTGGTAATTTTTCTCAAGCAATCATAAAAGTATCTATATTAATTTTATATCTACTCTCGTGATCATTAAGTTAATATAAGTCCATTAAGCTCTTTAATAATTTTTAACCCCCTAAAATGTGTTTCAATCTTTTAACAACTCGATCTCTTAGATTATTAATCTAATGAACTAATACCACACTTCATCTCTCAATCCATCATGTGTTATTTTAAATAATGTCTAATAGTGGCTAATTATCAAATATTTATAAATTTAGATCAATAAACTAATCAATATTCAATTCATCACAAAATAATTAATCAATCATTGTTTAAACCATAAAATAATTCAATTGGCTATATTTAAATTCTAGATTCAAGAATTAACAACTCATAATTAAAACTAAAAACTCAAACTTTACTGGAATATAATAAAAATTCAACATACTATAATATAGATAAAATTAAGAATAAAAAGAGTTGAAGTTGAGAAATAAACTCTATTTGATTGCAAAATTCAATCTAATCTTCAATTTGAAGTTATTTTCTTGATGCTTTTCCTTTGTTAGTTCCTTAGAACATCTTCCAACTCCTTCAACTCCCCCAAAAAATGAAGCTTTTTATTATTGAATATCAATTTTTGCCTAAAAACCCCCAGAAACCGGGTTACTTTTCAAAAATCGGGTCAAGTATCGACTTTTTAGTCTATGTCTCGGACTAATTTTTCTCTAAAAATCGAGCACAAATTTTTAGAGCAAATCTTCTTCAAATTTGAATTTTGAATTAAATATCTTTATATTTTCAAACTTAAAAAATAAACAAAATCAATTAAAATCAAATCAAATCAAATCCTAATAAAATATAACTAAATTATCCTAAAAATACTACTAAAATAAGCACTCAACAATCATTCTATAATTACTTTAAATAAAAAAATAAATAAAAAGAAGTGGAACAATCAATACCTATTAATTCAAGTGACAATGAGTTTGTTCCTTTTAAATAAAGTATCGAGTTCAGTCTTGTAAATGGAGAAAATAGACATTATGAGAGTTTTATTCCCATTTAAATTCTTTCCAACTCAAGATTAAATTAATTAAGTCCAATAATTTAAATAATACGTGATCATAAAAAAAATTGAAAGAAATAATGGAGGAAAATTACATCAATTGCTTTGCAACTATAATTAATAGAGTTGAAACCTTCAACTCCTAACAAACCTAATTAATAAATTTGCTTCTCTTTCATAACATTGAGATTTACACTTTATATATATAAATTCTCAAACATTAAAAGGTATTATATATATATATATATATATATATATATATATATATATATATGAAGTATCTTCCTTTGAGTTGTACTATAAATTGAAAGTGCATTAACTATATACTTCTATGTCACTAAATTATCCCTTTATACGTTAGTTTTTCAAAATTAGATGCACATTTGGGACTTTGCAATTTGTGAGGAGGATGCAAATTTTTTTTTATAGAAAATGCAATAAGAGTTTTTATATATATATATATATATATATAGAAAATGCAATAAATATTACATAAAATACATTATGATTAGTATACTTTTTTTTAAAAATATGATTGAATAAAATATATATTGAAATAAAGTAAAAATAAATATAAATAAAATATTAAAAAGTATAAGTAAATAGTACATTTAAACATAAGTAACAACAAGTGTTTAAATTATATGAATAATAGAATTTCCCTTCTCTAATTTAAAAAAAAAAAAATTATTAAATTTGTTATAATTTTAAGTAATTAGTATAAATACAATTAAAATAAAATAAAAAATTCTCAATAAAAATATTAGTATCCATATATATAGAAGGTGATGTAAAAATAATTAATTTAACAAGAGAGTGTGTTTTTTATAAAACATTAAATATTTTATTCAAGGTAGAATTAACAAAAGAGTGTATTTAATTTGGTGTAGTGTCTAGTATGTTTTCGAAAGTGGGTCATGGGTTCAAACCTTAGCAAATATATCATACTTAATTTTTTTTTAATAATAAAAATATGTGACAGTATTAAAAAATACTTAATTTTATTATTTTTCTTTATATCCTTAGTTGATCCATTTAAATTTGAACTCAATTGAACTACTAAGCAACACTCAGATAGATATAAAAGAGTTAAAATGATTAATCAATAATTAAATTTGTCTGAATAAATCTACTAACTTAAGTTTAAACTATAAAATTAGACACTTTCATTGATTTTCTTAGCACCTATTTACTTGCAAAAGCATTGAATGTATATGAATTTGCTAAAACTCATTATGCGAAAAATGCATGTGTCTTTACTTGAAAATAGTTTTGCTTTTTCTTTTTCTTTTTTACTAATAAATTTCATAAAAAAAATAACTCATGATTTTGAACTCTTTATTTATTTATCCACTTTCAAAAATTAGAAAAAATTTACTTTAAGTGAAATTTGAATATTAATGTACTAAACTCTTTAAAACTTAGTGATTGATTGTATCACAAAACTGAGAGAAAATGAACATTGATTGATTGTTACAACTTTCTTCTTCTTTTTGTATGCAAAAATACTCTTATTTGAACTAACTGAATACAGTAGTACACCACACGTGAATTAGCTAACTAATTAATTATAGTAAAACTAACTATTCTATTACAAGAAACTAATTAGCATAAATATCATTTAACAAACTAACTTCTTGCTGATGTGGAGATCCTTTCTAACTTGTTAACTTCCTTTTCACACTCCTCCTCAAGATGAGTATAAATGTTGTTTATATTTATCTTGCTTAAAAAGAATTTGAACTACCCTGAGTGTAAAACCTTTGTTAGCAAATCTGTAATTTGTTCTTTGGTCTTTACATATTCTAATTTAATATATCTAGAAGCCACCTTTTCCCTCATAAAATGGCAGTCTATTTCTATATATTTCATTCTTTTATGAAACACTGGGCTCTTGGCTATATGCAATGTTGACATGTTGTCATAAAGGAGTGTCACTAACTGCTCATGTATCTCATTAAAATCATACAATAACTATTTTCGCCATACAATGTCACTAGTAATAAAAGCCATAGCTTTGTATTCAGTCTCTACTGAGCTATGTGCAACAACATTTTGCTTCTTAGTTTTCCAGCTTATGACAGAATCTCTAAGAAAAATACAAAATCCAGTAAAAAACCTCATAATTTCTCTACAAACACCCCAATCACTGTAAGAAAATACTTCTAGTTTCACATGTGACTGAGATGAAAAATATATTCTTTGTCCAGGAGTGGCCTTCAAATTCTTAACCATTTTGTATGTTGCTAAAAGATGGATTTCTACTAGTCTATCCATAAAATGAGTTAATACTTATACAACATATGTAATATTTGGTCTAGTCAAGGTTAAGTACATTAGTTTCCTGTAACACCTCAGCTTAGCCTGAACTAAATCTATATAGAGATCTTCGGAGGGAGATTTTTAATTTCTTTATATTGTTATGTTAATATATATTTATGCATGAAATTGGTATTTACGCATGTTATTTGAATTAGTTTTAGGTATAGAAATGGTTTAGAGGCTGCTAGGACTTAATCGGTAAATTTTGAGTTTTTGGTGAACTGGGGGCAAAATGGTCATTTTTCGCCCGTCGGAATTTTATGGAATAAATATCATATTTAAAAGGAGAAAATAATTTA
>CANXYC010645167.1:0-10199 GCA_948193065.1 Aleurites moluccanus | reverse complement strand
ATCACACTTGATTTTGTTAATTGTATATTACCTTTGACATTATAAATGAGTTTATTGAATATTGATTGATTGATACCAAACTAATTATTATTGATTGATTGATATCCGGATGCCATTGTTGCTTATGGTATCCCTTGCTTTTGACCCTATTATGGTTTGGCAGAATTTCCGATTCGACAGGGGAGTGGAGAAATACTGTCGACCTTGTGCATATTGTAGTATTGTACCTTAGCTAGGAGGGGTTATGGTCCTGGCCATAAGGTCTGATCCGCCTTATGCTCATTTGATACTAGTGACCTACATGGCCCAGTGATATCTGATTGATTGTTTGGAGACTGTATGATTTCTTTTCATACAGTCCATCTCATTATCTGCCTTTCCATATATATATATATAACTGAACATATTTGTTGTTATTGAGCCTTACTGTACTTTGATATTCCTATTGCCTATTGCATTTCATTTAACCTATACCATTGCCTTTTTCTGCCTATTATTTATTGGGATGCATGTAAATTCACTGAGTATCATCCATACTCACCTTGTTGATTGTTTACCCATTTCAGGAAAGAAGTAAGTTGCAGAATCCCAACATCTGTCTTCCGTGAATTTCTGCTGCAGTTTATTTGTATAAATTCTGGATTTCTGTATTAATATTTGAGGTTTCTTTATTTAGCTGCCCCATGGGTATGTATGGGTTAGTTAGGAGATTTATATTACTTAATATACATTGATAATTATATTTTGAGTTATATGATAATTTATGATAAGATATATGAATGATACAGCTAGCTGTAGAATGAATAACAGGATAATTTAATGGATGATAATTATATTAAATGATTATATTTATGTTGAGGTTGATAGATTGTGTAATGATATTGGGTTCTACGGGTGCCGGTCGCCATTGGCATTTCCCATACCCTAGGATTGTCGCGGTCCGAAAAACCGGATCGTGACATTATTGTAATTGTTATGTAGTTAGACCATAACAATATGGTATCAGAAAAGCCAAATCCTGAGACTTAAATTCCAGTTATAGCGAAACAAAAGGCTAGGGCCAAATTCAACATTTGGGGGAACAAGTTAGCTTTCTGGATATGCAGATCATGAATTTGCAAAGAGAGTTACAAGCTTATTCGCATGAATTTCATAATTCTAATAAAGAATTAAGGGCAAATTATAAATTAGTTCTTAGATTTTAGTATGAACAACGAAATGATTCATGTATTATATGAAATACATGATCTAGTTCCTGTATTTTTCTTCTGTAAAATTATGTAGTCCTTCCGTCAATTTTTTTAACTTTTCTATAAAAAATAAAATTATATCCCAAAAATATCCTTCAACCTTCTCTACCATACATACATTTTCCCTTAATAACCTCTTTGTACCTTCATCAATGCCCTTCCTAATTTTTTTATCATCTGAATCTCGTTGATTGAATCATCTCATCTTAATTTATTCTTTCCTAATTTCTTTACTTCATCCCTCACTGACTCCATTTAAGCCACCTATAGATTGAACTTGTGCAAGTTCAGGAAAAAAATTCAACCAGAGAATTTTCACCATGAGGTTGCCTTCCATCCTAGGAAGATCTTAATAAGCAAGCAAGAAATGATTAAGGAGTGGTTTATTGAAGGGATTTACTAGGTTGTCAATACTAATTTGATGGGATTATAATTGCTAATTATAGAGATTTATTGCCTTGTTATAACTTGTGTATATATAGCTGAACCTGTAATTGATATTATTCAAAAATCAATACAAATCATTTTCCTCTTAAGCTCTGAAATTCTTTATGGTATCAGAGCCATAATTCTCTTAACGATTTTTTTTTTCAAATGACATCTTCTTCACCGATTCTTGCCACAGTTGTTGGTACTGTTCCCGCTGCTTCAAACGTGATTCCCATTAATGCAACGACACAACTTCATGTTTAACTCTCATCAATTAATTACATTTCATGGAGGACTCAGTTTAGAAATGTCTTGATTGATTATAGTCTGATGGGGTATATTGATAGCACATTACCAATGCCATTGTTAAATAACTCAACTCCTTGGGACATTGATTCCTTGATCAATATTTTCCTTTTCACTCAAACTACCATATTGATTATAAGCACTCCTTTGGTCCATCACTAGGAGATCAAAAGAAGTTTGATAGTTGGAGGAGTGCTCTATGAAGTCATTCACATAAGGTTTGAAATCAATTACTGGGATGCAGGGAGCCAATCCTCACATTTGTTCTCGTATTCCATACCAACAGCTGGTGATTTCTCTTCACGAAGCTTTTCACCTTATCTCTCTCAATTTTTTATTTTTCTTTATTTTACAATCCTTTTTTAATTTTGCTTTGTGTTATATTTATTTCTATGCGTTTTAATTTAGAATTTATGGGTTGATTTAAGAAAAAATCAACAATAAACAGTAATTGTTAAAATTAGGATTAAAAAATGGAAGAAAATTATTAATCTGAATAGTGGCAGGTGATAGAAAATTTAATAGTGAATGAGGGATATTTTAATCATTCACTTAAAATTTAACAAAAAAAGTAAAAAAAAAATAAACAGAATGACTAAATAGTCTTACAGAATAAAAATACGAGGACTTAATTATATATTTCACATAATACAAGGACCACTTTATTGTTCGAATCAAAATTAAGGGACTAAATAGTATTTTGCCCAAAAATTAAAGCTAATGGTATTGGAGAATAGTAGGCAAATATTAGAAAATTCAATGAGGTTAGAAGCAAGTATTGCACAATTGGTGGAATCGATTAAACAGTTGCAGAAAGGAAAGAAGCAAGCCTTGGATGATAATTCAACGACTAGATAGATTGGAGTTATTGTAGCTAGTAGCTCTTCTCATATAGTTACTCAAAATCAGGTACAACTTTTAACTCCAAGTTTCAATATGGCCTAAGACAATCATAATAATGTTAATATAAATAGGGGAGTCGATAGAGGGATTTTGCCTATGCCCAATCATAAGGAATTAGGGGAAAATAGTAGTTTTATACCTCATGGCCCTAGGGATTCTTCTGTTAATTGGAATGGCAATTGGATCAAGATTGATCTACCATACTTTGATGGGAGATAACAAATCTCATAATTGGTACTAAGGATGGTAGTCTTAGCAGGAGGAATTGACTTGGGAGGTTTTTACAGAGGCTGTGTGTAAAAGATTTGAGGAATTGGGCATTGCTGAGATAGTGGAAGAGTTCAATAAGCGTCACCAAGTAACTTCAGTTCAAGTACAATCTAGGGTCGAGTGAATCTTATTTCATCTCCAGTTTCATCGGAGGCCTCAATGAGGAATTAAGTACTGTGGTTAGGATGTTTAGACCTAACGAACCAAATGTTAAGAAGGTTAAGAAAGTTTCATCTCCAGTTTTTCCTGAAACCAAACGAACCCCTGGTTTGTGCTTTAAATGTGGTGACAGATACCACCCTGGTCATATATGTAAGACAAAACAATTGTTGACTTTTGAAGGTTTTTGTTAAGAAGGACCAGCATAGGAAGAATTTGATATAGAAGGGAAAAAAGAACAAGAAGGGGAAATTTCTTACTTCAAGCCTTGGTCCAGTGGATTAATCTCACTCCTGAAGAAGCAACATGGGACGATGTGACCTTTCTCAACTCTCAGTATCACGACCCGCTCTCGGGGCCGCGACGGTCCTAGGATGTAGGAGATGCCAGAGGCGACCGACACTCGTAGAACCCATCAATCACATCAATACAATCTCATACTATATCAATATCACAAAAAAAATCATCTATTACTATCAATTTTATATCAGTCTATAATCATACACTCACATAAGCACTATTCATTCTGATACTCTGACATTCATTCTGTTACCTTTTGTAATTACCATAATCATATCATTAATTAATCTCCAATAGACCCATACATATATGTTCATACACTAACTATATCATACATAACCCATGGAGCAGCTAGGATATGAACATATAAAATATACTGTATTCATATAATTACACTGATATAAAACTGCAGAATCCACAGAGAGTCAAAATGCTGGGATATTTGCCTCCTACTCGGTACCTAGAGAGGGTAAATAGTGAGAGGGTAAGTATATATGATACTCAGTGAATCTAATATGCATTGACCAATAAGTTTATAATGGAATATCAATAAACAATAGGTAGATGAAATAAATGAATCAATTTGCTCAAAATCTTTGGAATACAAAATCAAGTATAGAATATGATTGTAAGTTAACAATCATATCAATGGAAAGTATATCACATGGATAAGATGGATAATGACAAATATAGAGCCCTGAAACGCATAGAAATGTGTTAAGCATAAATCAATCTCATATCAATATACATAAGACAGATCAGGTCTTATGACTAGGATTGATAACCCTTCCCAGCTAGGGCATAACAATATACATTGTGTACAATGCTGACAATATGTACTCACTACCTTGTTGGGGCGGCAACTCTATCAAATCACATCGGAATCAATAGAAACAATAAATACATCAATAGATACCATTTCACAATAATGGCATCGCCAAGTATCAATAACTCATCATTAATCAATTCAATGAGCAATAGAATCAATAAGATATCAATAATAATTGATTATACAATGACCAAAGGTCTAGCACTAACAATGGGATCAAATATAAGTTGGTCATTTACTGCTAAAAAGTTGACGCAATTGGCATGCCATTGTCGCTGGCGGTGATGGCATTCAAATGGTTGGCCTATGGATTTTTGAGCTAGGCATTTTATCGAACACATTATATGCAACAATGGAATGATATTTTGGCAAGGTTTTGGTGCAACATTGACATTGCCCCAAATATCAATAACAACACATATTGAAAGTAATTCCATAGGCATTATATACACATCAATAAACACCATCAAATGGATCAATTTGGCATAGGAAAACAAGGCAAAAATGAAGCAAAACCTAAACAATTTTGCCCTAATGTGGTTCGGCCAAAATGGTGTTTTTGGAGCAAGATTCCAATTGACATTTGAACACTTTGGGCATGTTATAGGATGCATAAAAGACTCACCTAACACTCCAAATGAGCTAGCAAAATTGGTTTGCCACCAATTCCTTCAAATTCCTCAAAGTAGGCAAAATGTGTAATTTTTTTCAATTGAATTTTTTACAATAATTTAACTATCAAATATTCATCAATTAACTTTCAATTAACTTATTCTCTCAATTTATACATACTAATCTAATTTCATAAAATCATCTCTTACAACTTAGGTTTAGGGCTTGAAAATTGGCAAAAATTCAATATACATCAATTGATGCAGTTAAACACATTACCCAATCTTACTAACATCTAATAACCTTAAATCAACTATAAAATCAAACAAAGCAATAATTTATCTTAAAATGATGCTTTGGCCGAATTCTCCAAGTCTATTATTCTTGAAATTTTCTTGATTTCTATGGTTGGAAATGGATGGAGAATGAAAAATATGTAATTTACTTCAAGTTTCCATGGATTTTCCTTAGTAAAGTTGAAGAAAAATCAATGGAAATGGAAGAGCAAATTTCGGACAAAGGAAGAGAGAAAATGGCCAAAAATTTGCTAAGTGTGACTTATATAGTAAGTCACATTTGGCAAATTTACTTTTGGTCCTTAAACTTTTCTTAAATTGTGTTTTTGCCATATTTCCTTCTGTAATTTATTCTGACAATTTCGTCAGGATTTGGATTTGAAAGTAAATATTCAAACATCTTATTTTTATTTATACTTTATAATAAAAATAATTTCAAAGCCGTTTTGAAACTCAGACAATTCAAATTCTACTATACCCCCTAAAGTTTTCTTTATTTACGATTTTGCCATTATTTACTTTTTCAATGTTCCTAAACATTTTTCACCTTTTTCTTTTTACTGTATTTACATATGCATACACATAATCATTTATCCTCTAGTCAGAATCAGAAATTCATCCGTCGACCGAGCTGCTATTTTTGCGGCAACGATATTGACACCGACAATTTTCGAAAGAGTTTTACATTTTCATTCTAACTGAATTTCTAAAATTATTTTTAGTCATTTCGATAATTTCAAACAACATACTGAAAACTTTAATCATAAAAACATAATAAGTTTTTATAGGGTATTACACTCAGCTTCCTAATCTTATCTTTTCCTTCAGGACAAATAACCTTCTCTTAAGGAGGGTATTATTACATCAATCGAACAATAGAAGCAGTAATAAAGTTAGCTCAAAGACTGTACTGAATAGTTAATAAATAAATGTGATAAATGTGATTAGTTAGCTGATTAACAATAGCTGAGCTGGCTTGTGCCGCTATAAAAGGAAGACTGTTGTAACAGATTGATTGTGATTAAAGGCATAATTCTGTTATTGTGTTTCTATCTTTGTATCTCTCTCTCATCTATTTCTTCTGTCTCGAACCACCTTCTTTATTTCTTCACTTCTTCTCTCTAATTCTTCTCTCATTCTTGCTACTCTCATCTCTATTCCATTCTATCTATTACTGTAATTGTTATGGAGTCAGACCATAATAGGATTCCTACAAAAAGTTAAACTTGATCACTTTTTCTCCATCTGCTCATATATATAATTTTTAGGCACAAATAGAAGACATAGTTTTTACATTCATAGTTCAATTGATAACAAATATTGAATTGATATTAGTTAAATGTAAAACTATCATATAAGAAATCAGTCAAGGTAAGTAATGGGAATCATTCATACAACACATTCTGTTTCATTATCAATTTAATTATTGAAAAATGAAACAAAAGGAACCAGTTAAATAGAAGCTAGTGTAAAACCTGAAATATCTCTTCATAGATAAGAGACTTGTTAAAATATGCAACTCTGAAATTAAAAGTCTAAGACCCATCTAAATATGGGAACTATCTTGCCCATAATTTTTACTTTAAATATAATAGGGTAGTGCTATTTGGATGGGAAAAACTGAACCAGGAGGTCTAGAAGATGAAGATTAAGGGTAAGGGAAAGGATTAAGGAGAGTTTTTGGGTTAATATTTGATTCACATGGAATTCTGATTTTGGGTATGCCTCCTTTGAGCATCTCTATTTTTTCCCGTATGTTATTCTGCACCTCCTTGGTTCTAGCTCTACGTTTGTTTCGAAATCCAAAAGAAAACAACGCCACCCAACTGCAAAAAACCTACTATAATCCACCATAAATAAATAAAAAAAGTGCAGCATAGATTTCATTAAAAGATCTCAATTTTGCAGACCAAAGATTCTGTACAATTCAAACAGTAACCCATCCTAATTAAGAATAATAAAACTAAGTAATTTTCTAAAAAATCTAGAGGACGAAACTCAAATATCATTATAGTGATTAAATGAAATCACTTACAAAATGTAGAAACATAAAACTCAATTGAAATTAACAAAAAATCACAAAATTGAAAAATAATATAGGTTTTAATCGTTGTAGAGTCACTTATCAATAATTCTTGATCCATCAGAGCCCATTGTTCACTGAATGCTAAATCGAAGGACCAAAGGCTATGGTTTTTCTTTAGCTAGAGATAGAGTAAATAATTCTAGAGGGAGAAAATAAAAATGAAAACAAAAAGAGAGGTCCGTAAATAAAGGTATTAGAGTATGCAGAGATGTCTGACCCTCAGAAGCAAACAACCCGTAAAAAAGAAAAAAAAAAAAAAAGCTTAAAGATCGTATTTTTAAAATATTAAGAAGTTAAAAGTGAAAACAAAAAGAGAGATATGTAAAATTGAGAAAAAAAAAAAATCATACATGATGTAATTTTCTCTACAAATAAAAGGAAATATACTTTATAATTTATTGTCATATTATCTATTTTGATGATTCGAAGTAAATTTTTCTAAATTGATAAACAAACAGTCAAAAATAATTTCTTATTTCTAAGCTGAATACTAAATTGATAAATACATCCCCAGAAAAATCATATGTATAATTAACTTGTTGAAAAATAATGTGGTTTAGATTAGGGTGGTGCTTATAGTAATTTTTTTTAATACAATACTAAAATTATCACAAAATGAGAAAAAGAAAAATCTACAGAATGACTAGTTGATAAGATTCTGCCTCCAAGTTTATTGGGGTAGAAAATAAAAAGGCCTAGAAGAAAATGAATCAGACTCAAAGCAAGAGGGCGATAGCCCAGAAGCCTCTCACAGATTCCACCTCATCTAGTGACTTATCTCACTCATCCATAACAAGGCCTTCAACATTATAGTCATGGGAGAATAAGGCATCTCGCCTTCATGAACTATTATTATAAATACCTAGCCGTAGGTCCAGAGGCTACAATCCATCCTCACCATACATCTGACCAAGAGAGTGGGAATATACTTGAAAGATTATCATGGCAGAAGAAATATGGTCCATATCATCTTAGGCCAGGCATGCCAATTGAACTATCACTGAACTATCATGTCCAGTCATATAACTCAAGTTAATTACATCCTATCCACAGTAACCTGGCTAAGGAGTTTCTCTAAACTAAACCTTCTGTTAGAAGACATGATGACCAAACATACGGAAGAGGAGGGGAGACAAATTCTTGTAAGTATCCACTAGAAAACACTAAGACATCAAAGGTAATAAGAGGTCAAACTAGGTGAATCCAAAAAGAACCCTGAAACAATTTCTCTTTTAATATAGAACATGAGGGCCTCATAAACCTCCCAAAAAGTTCTCAGGCAAACGTTATGCTATCTTAAGTGGAGTGGGCTTGGCTCCTCTAATTTTCATTCCTTTCTTGCAGACTTAAGGATGTCCATCGTGGATTTGATCCATCTCTTCGTTGATAACATGTTTATCAAATATTGTTGTCTATGGGAAATAACACCTTTAAGCCTTGCAACCTCTTATTTTTCATTTCTATGCCCTCTCAGAGGCTTAAGGGAGCAAGAGAAACCTCACAGTCTCATTCCTTATGCTACCTCAAAATCATAGTTCTCTGTAAGATCCCTCACCATTTCAAGGCCCTTAAAACCTTTGAGTTGGGGATTCCTTCCTCGTGGGTTGGATCTATCAAATTACTCGAGTACAACCCATAAAAATTATTATAGAAGGGGTTAGACAAATCCTTTTAAGGATGATTCATATCCTTATCACTGAGCTCCAAACAACCCAAACACAAGCCCTTTCCTAGAAACCACTATATGTGATGGTTTAAAGAAGCGCTAGGGCTTCCGTGGAGAGAAGTAGAAGTTAGCAAGAGAAGGGACATTTGGAGACCAAATATCATATTCAGGATCCTGTAAGAATAAATAACCTATAAAAGAAGACCCTAAAAGAAGTGTATTAGCTGTCCCAAACTCCTAGCTAAGATAAAATGAAGCCAGGATGCCTACACAAGTTGCTCTCTCTCAAAATGATGCAACTGTGCAATGAAAATCAAAATAAAGAGAGAGAGAGAGAGAGAGAGAGAGAGAGAGAGAGAGATGAGGAATAGAACAGAGAATAGGAAATGGAGAACTTGCATGAGGGAACATCTCCAAAAGTCATGCTTCCACTAACAAAGGCGGACATCCTTAGAGGAGAAAGTAAGGCAAGAAAACCTTGTGTTTCACCCAGAACTTTTATGAAGGAAAAACAAGGTATGCCAAAACTATCAAATGGGGAGTCCATCAGGAGGAAGAACAAGGTCGGTGAGCTTAAACAAGAAGTAATATGGCGTAATGGTCAAACATGGACCTGATCCACCTAATATCTCGAGCTCATCAGATCAAAATGAGTCATAGAGCATGTTGGCAGGCTTATCCTCCATATGATGCATTTCCTAGATCCAAGAATTTTCAATGAGATGGGTCTAGTTCAGGTACTGAACTACATGGCATCAATGAAGAAAAGAAGAACACTTTGAGTGCCATAAGCTCTCCTTAAATATGTTAAGCACATCATGAGGAGAAAATTAAAGAAAGCCTGCTTCAGATCTCCCAAATGATTTAGGAGGTAGAGGAATGAAACTAAGAAGGGAGATGGAGACCTGGGCCTTTTACTTTTCTGCAGAAGATGTTGGCCCAAAAGGTCATAATTAACAATCTTTGAGTAAATGGCTGAATACCATTCCCTTTGCTTTCATTCCAATAAATAATAATCTATACAATGTATTTTTGGTAACAGAATAAATATTCCTAATCTAAATATATCAGCTATTACATGAATAAAGAAAAT
>CANXYC010645142.1:0-11116 GCA_948193065.1 Aleurites moluccanus | reverse complement strand
CAAAAACTGAATTTTTCCCGATTTCTTCCTAACAGCCTTTAAAGCACTTTTACATGCATAAAACTTTCTAAAACATGCATAAACATTCAATTTAAACACAAACATGCATAATACATATCAATTTAAACAAAGAAGGAACCCTTTAGGTTTGCCTCTTAAAGCTTAAGTTCTAAGCCTTTAAGTTGGGGTGTTACAGCAGCAGTGGCAAAGAGCCATGCTGCCGCCCTTGGCCATGGCAGCTGGAGACAATGCCATGCATAGAGGGTGGCAACTTTGGTCGGATTTAGTCCAAAGGCCGTTCTAAGTCCGTCCGAGCGCGGGTTTGGTTCCGGTGAGTGCCGTTGGCTTGGCACGAGTCCGAGGGGTGTAAAAAATCAGTGTTCACACCGTTGCATTATGAAATTGGGACATGACAGAGGTCATATCAGAGCCTAGGTTATATATGAATAGTAACTAGGTTACAGGAGAATAGTAGTTAAGTAAAGTATGGGTAGAGTTAAGTAAACCATGAAGCATAAGAATTCTTGTGTCGTCTTTTGTTGTGTTCGTCAAGTATGTGTGAGTTTTCTGCGTTTCTATAATATATTGAGTACGTGTTATGTTTTTTGACAATTTACAGAGATAGGGATACCAGAGAGGCATAGGTAGCCTTTAACAAGTCCCTAGTTAGGGAATTTACAGTTTCAAAGGGACCGTCCAGATCCTGATGGGCTACAGAAGAGATAGAGAGGAGTGATGACCCTTGGAGGTTGGAGATGATGCAGGGCATGATGGAGTTGCATCGGGAACTAGCAGAATTGAGGCGGGAACAATAGAAAATGCTGCCATCTCCAGTGCCAGCAATAGTGCCACCCCCTGTTGCACCAGCTGCAGTACTTGTTGCTCCAGCTCCTGTACAGCCAACTGTTGTACAGGGAGCTCGTTGAGTTATTGATGAGGGTAGAGTATCTATGTTTAGCTTTCTGAAGCTTAATTTGCTAGAGTTTAGAGGTGACAGAGGCGATGAAACGATCGATTTTTTAGAGCAGTTTGAGAAGGTAGTTAGGAGAGTACCTTATTTAGATATCAGAGTAGTTGAGCTAGTGGGTTTATTACTAAAGGGGAAAGCCTGGACATGGTTTTCTCGATGGATGGAGCCCAGATTGTATGGGGATCATCCTCCTACTTAGGTAGAGTTCAGATAGGGACTGATTAATGAGTTTTTGATAGAAGGGGTGAAGAACATAAATTTGATACAGTTTGAGCAACACAAACAGGGTAGTAAGTCAATGAAGGAGTATGATGAGGAGTTTATCAGATTGAGTAGGTATGCTACACAAATTGCTCCTACTAAGGCAGATTTGATCAGCAGGTTCAATAGGGGTTTGTATGCTTCACTTTGCAATGCCGTATTGGCTACAGATTTCACATCTCTAACTACCATCATTAATAAGGCTAATCAGATGGAAGAAAAATACAAGTCAAAGAGAGCAAAAAGGGATCAGAAAAGAAAGGGAGGACCCAGATCACAGGGTAGGAGAGGGAAGAGCAGCTCCCATCCTAGGCAGATTGAGCCAGTGCCCAGGTTTGATCAGAGACCTCCGTCTGGCAATCAGAGGAGGAGGACACAAAGTAGGGGACCTCCAGTGCATTCTGCACCTGCTTATTCTCAAGAATCTTCTAGATCTACTAAACAGATACCCAACGTGCCTATATGTAGTTTCTATGGTAGAAGGCACGGAGGGGAGTGTCAACATCAGACAGGTGCTTATCTGAAATGTGGGCAGCATGGTCATTTTATTAGTGGATGTCCTTTATGGGGTGATCAGCAGCCATCTGCTATAGTGTCTCAGCCTACTATTTAGATGAGTCAGAATGTTGCTAAAGATGCTCTTAGTAGGGCCAGAGGCAGAGGATAGGCACCGAGCAACAGTAAGGCCCTAGTAGGTAGAGGAAAGGGGCCAGTTTTTGCTGTTAATACTCAAGAGGCACAAAGATCTGATAATGTGGTTACAAGTACTATTTCAATACATAATGAGATTGTTGATATATTGTTTGACTATGGTGCTACACATTCGTTTGTTTCACCCTAGTTTGCACCTAAGTTGAATAAATAGAGACAATTGTTGAGTGTGCCTGTAGAGATAGCTACACCTATGGGGGAGAGTGTAGAGATGAATTATTATTAGCCTAGTTGTGTGATTAAGATAGATGATAATATTTTGCATGTTGATTTGATAAAATTGCCGGTGTTAGAGCTTGATGTGATCCTTGGTACGGATTGGCTAATGACACATCGTGCAGTTATTGATTGTTATGAGAAGAGGGTTAAATTCCAGCCTGAAGGGGTAACCAAAGTTTGAATTTTTGGGTGATCGACGTGAATCTAGTGTCAGTTTTATTTCTGCTATCCAGGCTAGAAGGATGATAGGAAAAGGTTGTTCAACATACCTGGCTCATATAATATATGTGCGAAAGATTTCTATAGAGATTGATCAAATACTAGTAGTTCAGGAATTCTCTGATGTCTTCCCTGATGAATTGCCAGGTCTACCCGCAGATAAGGAGATAGAGTTTGAGATTGAGATGTATTTAGGCACTGATCGAATATCCATTACTCCGTACATAATGCCACCAGCAGAATTGAAAGAGTTAAAGGTGAAATTGCAGGAGTTATTGGATAGAGGATTTATTAGACCAAACAGTTCTTCGTGGGGTGTTCCAGTATTATTTATGAAAAAGAAGGTGTCACAAACTGCTTTCGCGGACCGCGACGGTCCTAGGGCATGGGAGATGCCAATGGCGACCGGCACCCGTAGAACCCATCAATCACTACAATGCAATCTATAATTATCAAAATATTATCCATTTATTCTTAATTACTATTCATTCTGTCATTTAGTGTTATTGGCTATAACAGTCATAATATCATGCCATATCTCATAATATAACTCAAGTATCATCATCATATATATATACAACTGTTAATTTCCTAGCTAACCCATACATACCCCATGGAGCAACTAGATTATGAACATCAAAATACCAAAGTGCAAAATAAAAATATACATTAATGACTGAAGCATAAATCTACGGATGACAAACGTCAAGATTCTGCAGTCTACTCCTCTCCTGAAATGGGTAAATAATGAGAGAGTGAGTATATAAGAGACTCAGTGAATCTATATGCATCGCCAATAAATATAAGGTTAATGGAAAGCTCAATGATTTCAAAGGCTCAGTATAAGCAATCACAGAACATAATGAAAGAAAGTCCTAGAATAGGCCAATATAGATATCATATAATCAATAAATATAAGGAAAATAGATAAAGGGATGGATTGTATGACATTATACAATCTCCAGTAATCCATATGGACCATATGTGAACATATAGGTCACTTGTATATCAATATCTATATCATAAGACTGACCAGGTCTTATGGCCAGGACTATAACCCTTACTAGCTAGGGTACCAATAATACAATGTGCACAAGGCAGACAGTATTTCCCCACTACCCTGTCAGATCGACAGCTCTGTCATGATGTATAATGTAACAATGGCATCCTCTAGCTCATTAGACTCCATATCAATCAATCAATAGAATCGATAGCAAATCAAGTATTAACAACTCATTAGAATCAATTTAATGAGTATAAAATCAATAAGATATCAATAACAATCGATAAAATGATGACCAAAGGTCTAACGACCAAAAATGGAAACAAACATAATTTGATCATTTTCGGCTAAAAAGTTGACGTAATTGGCATGCCATTGTCGCTGGCAACGGTGGCATTCAAATGGTTAACCTATGAAAATTTCGATATGAATTTGGTGCAATATCGACATTGGCCCAAATATCAATGAACAAGCACATGAAAAGCAATTTGTAGGCAATAACCACAACTCAATAATATTCATCAAAGGCATCAAATAGGAAATGAAAACCAAAGGAAAAACAAGACAAAATTATAGGCAAAAATGCCCATTTAGGGTTCGGCCAAGGTACAATTTGCACAAATGGATTTCAAATTTCATTTTATCAATTAAGGCAAGTAAATTGATGCATAGTAAACTCACCTAACACTCCAAATCTCTAAATGTAATAGGTTTGCTACTGAAATCCTCAATTCCTCTGTTTAGGCCAAAATCAACAACTTTCTCCAAACGAATTTTCTACAAAGAACCGAACATCAATTAAACATCGATTAATACCCAATTAACTTATTCTAAAGCCAATTTACACATCCTAATCTATATACTCAAAATCAAAACTCAGAACTTCAATTTTAGGTTAGAAAATTGGGGAAAATTTTTTAATGCATCAATTGATGCAATTAAACCATTTACCTAATCATTTTATCATAAATTTAACCTAATTAAACCAAAAAATCAAAAAAATAAATAATTACCTCAAAAACCCTAAAGTGACCGAAATTTTCACCTCTTTGTTCTTCAATTTTTATTGTTGATTTTGGTTGTTTAGTGTTTGTATGGATTTAGTTTTAGGTTTGGAACAATTTCTCTTAACAAATTTGAGACAAAAATCATTTGAAATGGATGAAGAATGCTCACGGCAAGAAGGGAGAAGAAATCATAAAATTTGAGTCAAAAATTGTCTAAGTCGCCCTTATATAGTAGGATAAAATAGGCAATTTACACTTTGATCCTCCAATTTTTTTGAAATTTACTTTTTGTCCTTTTTCACTCGGTAATTTATTCCGACAATTCCTTTCGGGAATTAGAATTCAAAGTGAATACTTAAACATCATATTTTTATTAATATTAATTAATAAAAGTAGTATCAGAGTCGTTCTGAAATTCAGACTGTCGAATTTTTACTATTCACCAAAAGTACCCTTTTTCTCGTTTTAGCAGTGTTCTTTAATATTTTCTCATTTTTTTTATTGTATTCACACATGAATATACCTTATCATTAACCCTTAATCCAAATTCAAAAATTCATCTGTTGACCGTTCCGCTATTTTTACAGCAGCGATATCGGTACCGACGATTTTTGAAAAATTTTCTCATTTTCTCTCTAATTGAGATTCTAAAATTATTATTGGTCATTTCGATGATTTTAATCTAAGTACTGAGAATTTTATCCACTAAAACCTGTCATGCATATCTAGGGTATTACATTCTTCCCCCTTCAATTAAATTTGTTCTCGAATTTAAATAGATACATACCTCACTGTTGGAACAGGAATGGGTATCTGCTCCTCATCTCCTGCTCACTCTCCCAAGTGCACTCCTCCATAGACTGGTTCCTCCAAAACACTTTCACCATCGGGATCTCCTTATTTCGTAACTGTCTGACCTGTTGATCAATGATCTCTACTGGAAACTCCTCATATGACAAGTCTTCACTGAGATCCACATCCTGAATCTCTAATATGTGCGATGGATTAGACACATATTTTCTCAGCATAGAGATATGGAAAACTGGATGTACGTAGCTCATACTAGGTGGAAGAGCCAATCTATAGGCCACGTTACCAATCTTCTCAAGAATCTCAAATGGGCCTATAAACCTTGGTGATAGCTTACCCCTCTTCCCAAATCTCATAACACCCCTCATCGGTGAGACCTTACAGAAGACATGATCACCAACTGTAAAATGTACATCCTTCCTCCTCGGATCAGCATAACTCTTCTTCCTACTGAAGGCAGTCCTCATCCGATCTATGAGCATAGGAACCTTTTCCATAGTCTCTCTAATCAACTCTGGCCCCTCTAGCTACTTCTCCCCTGGCTCCACCCAACACACTGGAGATCTACATTTTCTACCATATAGTGCTTCAAATGGAGCCATACCAATAGAAGAATGGAAGCTGTTGTTATAGGAGAACTCTATCAAAGGCAAATAGTAATCCCAGTTAACTTTGAAATCCAGGACACACAATCTCATCATATCCTTTAAAGTCTGGATTGTCCTCTCCGACTGCCCATCAGTCTGTGGATGGAAAGCAGTATTGAACTGTAACTAGGTACCCATAGCCTCCTGAAACTTCTGCCAGAATCGTGAAGTAAACTGTGTACCCCTGTCTGATATGATTATCAAAGGAACTCTATGAAGCCGCACAATCTTATCCACATATAATTATGCATACTGAGTTGTCGTGTAACTGGTTTTAACTTCCAGAAAATGAACAAACTTCATCAAATGGTCTATAATCACCCATATAGAGTCATAACCCCTGGTAGTCCTCGGTAGACCCATTATAAAATCCATAGTAGCCTGCTCCCATTTCCACTCCGGCAACTCTATCTCCTGAAGCAACTCAGATGGCTTTTGATGCTTAAACTTAACCTGCTGACAGACTAAGTATTTAGACACAAATTGAGCCACATCTCTCTTCATCCCTGGCCACCAATACACATCTCACAAGTCATGGTACATCTTGGAAATCCCTGGATGTACACTATAAGCTGAATAGTAAGCCTCTCTCATAATATGATCCGTAGCCCATTAAAATTCGATACACATATGTGCTTCCCATATCTCAATATCCCATCCTCTACTATAAACTCTGTCATCCTCTCACTCTGTACCTCTCCCTTGAGCTTTAGTAGATAAGAATCCCTATCCCGAGCCACTTTAATATCATCAAGTAAAAGTGACTTCACCAGAAATTGGGCCATAAGAGCCTGGTTCCGATCCTAGGAACCCAAATCTAACTCCACTCCTAAATCTGCCAATTCCCTCATCTCTCGGATCAATGGCCTCCTGCCAATCACAATATGAGCTAGACTGCCCATCAATTTCCTGCTCAATGCATCAGCAACTGCATTGGCCTTACTCAGGTGGTAAAGGATCTCACAGTCATAATCCTTAAGTATCTCCACCCATCTGTGCTACCTAAGATTCAGATCCTTTTGCCGAAATATATACTGTAGACTATTATGATTAGTATATATCTCGCATTTCGATCCATACCAATAGTGTCTCCAAATCTTCAAGGCAAATATCACCGCTGCCATCTCCAGATCATGTGTCGGATAATTTGCTTCATGCTTCTTTAACTGACGAGAAGCATAAGCAATTACCCTCCCAATCTTCATCAATACACATCCCAGACCAATCAATGAAACATTATAGTACACCATAAATTTCTCCCCCTCCACTGGCAATGCCAACACTAGAGCACTGATGAGGCAGTATTTCAAGGTCTGAAAACTGCGATCACACTCATCAATCCATACATACCGCTCCTGTTTCCTCGTCAATCTAGTCAATGGAGCTGCAATCCGAGAGAAATCCTTCACAAACCTCCTAGAATCTCCAGCCATACCCAGAAATCTGCAAACCTCTGTAACACTGATAGGTTGGGGCCAATTAGCAACCGCTTCTATCTGTAATACCCTATAAATTCCTAACATAGGTGTATGAATTAATTCTCAGTATGTGGTCCATTAGTCTTGAATTGATGGGAAATAATTTCAGAGACACAGTTAGAAAGCGAACTTGAAACTTTTTCGGAAAGCGACGGTGTCAGGAACACTGTCGAAAAATGAGCAGTCCGGTCAACGGAAGAATTTTTGAAGTTGACTTGGGAGTAAATGATGACCATAATTTATGTGTAATTTTGGTAAAAAGAAAAAAGTGAAAATCATTTAGGAACACTGAAAAAGTAAGTAATGGCATTTTTATAAATAAAGGGAAATTCAAGGTGAATAGTGGAAAGTGGTTGGTCGGGATTACAGAATGACTCCATAACTATTTTTATAAATAAGGATAAATTAAAACAAGCCTATTGACTCCCTATTATGATATCTAAATCCTGAACAAATTGTCAGAATAAATTACAGAAGATTTAAGGACCGAAGTGTAAAGGATGGAAGTTTGAGGGTTTAGTTGTAATTTTTCATTTGATTTTTATCTTTAATTTGCCTTAAGCATTTCGGCTATCACCATTTCCTTTATCATCCTAATGGTGCCGAACCATTCTTGCCCATTTTCCATCTTCCATTCTTTATATTTCTTATAGATTTCTTAAGAAAGTTTATAGAAAAATAGCAATTCAAGGTAGCTTAATCCATTTCCATCCTTGATTTGAAGATTGGAGCAAAGGATTGGGAGGAAAAATCAAAGGTAGATTTCGACCAACATGGGAGTTTGAGGTAAGGATGTTTATTTGTTTGGTTTGATTGATGATTTAGATGTTATTTAGGTTGAATTGAATGGGTATGATAGTTAATTGTATTAGTTTATCCAAATTTGATGAAATCCCTAATTTGAATGGTTGAAATTGAAGTTGTATAGAATGATATGTTGAATTAATGTTAGGTTTTGTTAATTGATGTTAGAAACGGCAAATAGGATGTGTTTAGGTAACTAATTGATGGATAATTTGATGTAGAATTGGAGATTGATCAAGGTTGGTTTTCAAAGTAAGCAATTTTGCCCTTTTGGTGGAAATTGGTGAAATTGGAGTGTGCATTGGCTATTTGGAGCATTAGGTGAGTTTACATTGCATCAATTATCATGCCTAAATGATAGAAATGTTGTTTGGAAACTATTTGTGAAATTCACTTTGTGGCCGACCCCTTTTTCCCTAAATATGCCTATGAATTTGCTTGAGTTCTTTTGATTTTTCCTTGCCAATTTGATCCTATTTTAGTGTTGTTTAATTTTTTCTTAATACCTTTACTTTGGTTGCCAATGTGACTTGGAGTTTGTTGAATTGGGCAAGTCAAATTTTCCACCTAACCTAACCTATTGGCTTGCCATTGTGTGACCACCAAGTGGTCAATGAAATGCCTAGTTCATTTGCCATTGGCCTATTGCTTTGCATGCCATAGGCCTACCAATTGAATGCCATTGTCACCAGCGACATTGGCATTCCAATTGACCCATCATTTTCGGCCATCGAACCGACTTTTGTTTCATGCCTTTCCTTATTGCTAAACTTACTATTATTGATTGTATATTGTATATGGCATTGCCAATGGGCATATTAAATACTGTATTGATTGATACCGTACTGATTGTTATTATATTGACTGATATCCGGATGCCATTGTTGCTTATGGTATCACTCTTTATTGACTCCGATATGGTTTGGCAGAGCTACCGATTCGACAGGGTAGTAGGAAAATACTGTCTACCTTGTGCACATTGTATTATTGATCCCTAGCTAGGAAGGGTTATGGTCCTAGCCATAGGGCCTGATCAGCCTTATGCTCATTGATACTGGAGACCTACATAGTCCATATTGACTGACTGGAGATTGTATGATTTCTTTTCATATAGTCCATCCCATTATCTATCATTCCATATGTAACCAAGCCTATATGTTATTTCTTTGGCTTTACCATACCCTGATATTTATACTGTATTTTGTTATCTCATTGATTGATTCCAAATGCTTAATTGATGCCTATTATTTATTGTGATGCATATAAATTCACTGAGTATTATATATACTCACCCATTTCATTGTTTACCCATTTCAGGAGAGGAGTAGATTATAGATTCCTGTCTTCTGTCATCCCGGGATATATGCCATAGTCTATTATGTATATTTTCTGGTTTTCTAATACATTATGTATATTTATTTTGGTGTTCATTATCTAGCTGCTCCACGGGTATGTATTGGGTTAGCTAGGAGATGAACATTGTATATATATCATATTGATGGTAAATATTGCTTATATAATGATGATGTTATTTGATATATGATTATGACAGCCAATTGCAGAATGATGACAGAAAAATTGACAGATTAATAGAATAGCATAATGGTTGGTAACTAAATTAAAATGAATAATATATTGAGGTTTATAGATTATGCATATGGTACTGGGTTCTACGAGTGCCAGTCGCCATTGGCATTTCTCGTGCCCTAGGATCATCGTGATCTGGGAAACCGGGTCATGACACTATCTTCTAAGGATCCACCATAATACAATCCTTGCATATCACAAGCCCAAGGAAACATACTTCGGTTAGCCATAATTGACATTTAGATAACTTAGCATATAGATGATGCTTCCGAAGTGTCTGCAAAACAATCCTCAGATGCTCCACATGCTCCTCCTCACTCCTACAATAGATAAGTATGTCATCAATGAACACAATGACAAACCTATCCAAATATGACCTGAACACCCTGTTCATCAAATCCATAAAAGTAGCTGGTGCATTGGTGTAACATCCCACACTATAGGGCTGTGACGGTCCTATGGTACAAGAACAATTCATACAACCGGCACCACGAAGAACCTTAGTTACATGTTTTCATTTCACTTAACCCTTTTTATGACATTTTTTTTTCTTTTTAAACTCTTAAATTTTACAAAAAAATGGACAAAGTCTCCTCTGTAATCTTAACATTTACCCAAAGCTAAAAGCAGAGAAAAACACTTCTAAAATAATATCAACTCCTAGGTCAACCTCCAATACACAACTCATATCAGCTCATACTTATATCAACTCGTATAACAACTTCATACATCACAAATCATATAATAGTTCTCAATTAATATCAATCCATACATATGACAATGAAATATGGGTGTACCATGGTAGCTGCACCCCCTGTTACAGTATATACATATATATGCATACACATCATCACATACATTCACATCATAACATATAATTACATTCTTTACATGTCCACAAATCATACACAAATATATATACAAATAATATCTACAAATAATATCATGGTGTATTCTATGTTATACTAGGGAAGGGCTATACATCTACTCTGCGGCTGGAAGTACCAAAGTCGCCGAGGATGGGCGCGGTGCACTCTTTCCCTGAAATGGTTTCAACATTGTAGAGTGAGTAGAAAAATACTCAGTGACTCTATAAATATGAAATGCACTACAAATTTATGAATACACATTTGATCATTGATGACAATAATAGGAATGATGTCAACTATATATGATAAGATATGACAATATAACAGAATGGATCAAATGCATAAGGTAAAACAGGATTGGGTCAAATAATCAAGTAGTACTGTCACTTATGTCCACATCTCCATTTCCATATAAATATCATAAGGAGGATCAATCCTTATGGCTAGAGCCATATCCCTATCTCTAGCTAGGGCAAGTAGTACCAGTGTGCACACGGTCGATGGAATTACCCGCTACACCATCGAAGTAGC
>CANXYC010645078.1:0-11612 GCA_948193065.1 Aleurites moluccanus | reverse complement strand
TACCTGATCATTGATTCCAAACTTATATCTTATTGCTTACCATTGATATTTTTATTACCATATACTTATATCTCATATATAATGATGTATGCATGCTCACTGAGTATTTTATACTCACCAAATTAGTGGTTTATAATTTTTGCAGGAATGTGTTAGAGGAAGCTGATTCCAAGTCAATTTCTTTTCCAAATTGGGACGTCAAGTACATCGAGGTAGAATTGTATTTGTTAAAGGTCATTAGTAACAATTCTTAGAGCTCCATGGTACTGTGTATAATTAGATGATTGAGTATTATAATGATGTATGAATAGTGTAATATTTAATATTACAGTGACATTCAAAATATAATATGCAATGCATAATGATTGAAAATATCAATGATAATAAAGTAATAAAGACAGTGACAGAGGTAAATAATAAAATAAAATTTTCATGTTTTGAAAAAGATTTAGAAGTGCCATGTATAACTGTTGAACTGTGAAATTAAGGGTATAAGGCTGGCAAATTATTAGGAATGTAAAAATAATTTTAGTGCAGATTATATAATTTATGAAAGATTCGGTTTTAGGTTTGGAAAAGTATTAAAATTACAATGGAAACTCTGACAGATTTTCTATAAAATTTATAAGAAATAAATGGGATTTAAGTATTGATTAATGAATTAATATTGATTGAATGATTGATAAATAGATTGTTTATGGGTTCTATGGGTTTCCGGTGACCTTAAGTCTACCCGTGTCCTAGGACCATCACGATCCAAAAGTGGATCGTGACAGAGGTGGTATCAGAGCTAATGGTTTAGAATATGTGTCATAGGTATCAATGAGTTAATAAGTGTACCATGGAGCATGGGATTCTATCTCATCATTTGAAGTTATCTGTTAATACAGCTATCAGCGTTATTCATTATGACTTTCATCTTCTAGTTATATATATGTATATATATAAATATATGGTTATATAGAAAGAAGTGCTTATTGAAAATTGATAAAAGTGATAGTAAATTGAAAGTGAATGAGAATTGAAAGTGACTAAAAGAGATTATTGTATAGATTGAATCAGTATATGATAAGTTAATATTGATTATATTAGTATCGACTTTGTCACGACTCGGTTTCCCGGACTGTGATGGTCCTAGGGCATGGAAGATGCCAATGGCGACCATCACCCGTAGAACCTAGTATCACATGCATAATCTATAAACCTCAATATATTATTTATTTTAATTAATTAATATTCATTCTATTATTCTGTTATGCATTTTGTATTCATTCTGCAATTGGCTGTAACCATCAATTTATCACATCACACATTATCATGTAACTCAAAGTATCATTAACAATATATCATATACAAAGTTCATCTCCTAGCAAACCCAATACATACCCATGGAGCAGCTAAATAAAGAAACCCCAAAAATAATTACAGTAATCCAGAAATTATACATCAAATACTGTGGCAGAAATCTTTAGAAGATGGACGATAGGATTCTGCACTCTACTCCACTCCTGAAATGGGTAAACAAATAAACAGTGAGTATAAATGATACTCAGTGAATTTACATTCATCACAATAAACAATGGCATCAAATAAACAATGATATCAGTCAATGGGATAACAGTATACAATTCAAATGTCAGGGTACAGTAAAGCTAAAGAATATCAAATAAGCTTGGAAAGACATATAATAGGATGGACTGTATGAAAAGAAATCATATAATCTCCAGTAATCAGTCAGTATGGACCATGTAGGTCTCCAATATCATAGCAGTATCAATGACCATAAGGCTGATCAGGCCCTATGGCCAGGACCATAACCCCTCCTAGCTAGGGTATCAGTAATACAATGTGCACATCGTCGACAGTATTTCCCTACTACCCTGTCGGATCGGTAGCTCTGCCAAATCATATCAGGGTCAATAATGAGGGATACCATAAGCAACAATGGCATCCAGATAATAGTCAATCTAATAACAATTAGTTCAGTATCAATCAATACAATAATCAATATAATCAATGGCAATGCCGTATATAATATACAATCAATGATATAGGGTTTAGCAATAAGGAAAGATATAAAACAATAGTTGGTTCGATAGTGGAAAACGAAAGGTTAATTGGCATGCCAACGTCGTTGGTGATAATGGAATTCAATTGGTAGGCCTATGGCATGCAAATCAATAGGCTAAAGGCAAATGAACTAGGCATTTCATCGACCACTTGGTGGGCATACAATGGCAAGCCAATAGGTTAGGTTTTGGTGCAAATTTGGCTTGCCCATTCAAATCAACAACAAACCAAATTGCAACAACAAGATAGGTATCAAGAAACAAGGTTAAACAACATCGAAATGGATCAAATTGGCCATGAAAATCAAAGGAAAAACAAGCAAAAATAATAAGCATAAATAGGGCAATATGGTTCGGCCAAGAAGTGATTTTCATAAATGGTTTCCAAACAATAATTCAATCATTTAGGCATGATAAATGATGCAATGTAAACTCACCTAAGCCTCCAATTAGCCTTTGCACAAGCCAATTCTACCAATTACTCCAAATAGCCAATTTAGGTCACTTTGGAAATCACTTTTTTCCAAACTCCAATTCTACATTAATTTATCCATCAATTAGTTATCCATTCACATCCCATTGATTAATTCTAACATCAATTACCAAAACCTAACACAAATTCAACATATCATATCTTACAACTTCAATTTACCACACCAATTTAGGGATTTCAACACAATAAAATAAATTGGTGCAAATTAACTACAAACCCATTCAATTGAACCTAAATAATACCTAAATAATCAATCAAACTAAACAAAACAACATTTTTACCTTAAATCGCCAAAGTGGCCGAAACCTTCCTTTGATTATTCCTTGAAATTCTTCACTCCTCCAAGCAATCTAATGATGGAAATAGATAAAGTTTAGTTGATTTGCTATTTTTTCCATCAATTTTCCTTACAAATCTATAAGAAATATGAAGAAATGAAGATGGAAAAGCTTGAAATGGTGGTTCGGCAATAGTGGAAGGAAAAAGAAAAAGATGAAGCAATTTTGGCTAAGGCAAAATATAAAGAAAAGCTATTTGGATAATTACAACTAACTCCCTGAACTTCCATCCATTACACTTTAGTCCAAAATCTTATGTAATTTATTCTGTGAATTCTGTCTAGAATTAGATATAAGAGTGGGAAGTCAATAAGCTTATTTTAATTTATACTTATTTATAAAAATGGTTCTAGAGTTATTCTGTAACCCCACCGATCAATTTTCACTATTCACCTTAAATTTTCATTAATTTACAAAAATGCCATTATTTACTTTTTCAGTGTTCCTAAATTATTTTCACTTCTTTCTTTTTACCAAAATTACACATAAATTATGGTCATCTTTTATCCCCAGATCAACTTCAGAAATTCTTCCGTTGACTGGACTGCTAATTTCTTGGCAGTATTCCCGACACCACTACTTTCCAGAAAAGTTTCAAGTTCGCTTTCTAACTGTCTCTAAAATTATTTCCCACCATTTCAAGACTAATGGACTACATACTGATAATTAATTCATACTCCCGTGTTAGGAATTTGTAGGGTATTACATTCTATCCCCTACAAATAAATTCGTCCTCGAATTTAAATAAAATATACACATCTCAGTATTGGAACAAGAACATATACCTGGCTTTATGTCTTGTTCACTCCCCATGTACACTCTTCCATAGACTAATTCCTCTACCATACTTTTACCATTGAAATCTCTTTTATTCCGAAATTGTCGGACTTGACAATTTACACCTTCTATTAGTTCTACTCTTATGACATTTCCTCATTAATATCAATACTTATACTTCCACCACATGTAACAGGTCTGACATATACTTCCATAGTAACAAGATATGGAATACTAGATAAACATGGTTTATATTGAAAAGAAGAGCCAAACTATAAGCTACATTGCCAATCCTTTCAATACCTCAACTGTCTCATATATCTCGGTGACAACTTTCCATTCTTGCCAATTTCTATAACACTTTCCATAGGTGATATTTAAGAAAAACAAGATTATCAATTGCAAAATAAGCATCATTTCTTTCGGATCTGCACAACTCTTTTGTCTGATAAAAGTAGTTTTTCCTTCGTTCTTTGATAGTTTGCATCTTTTCCATTATCTCTTTTTCCAACCCTAGACCTTCTAATTGATTCTCATCCGGTTCCATCTAACATATCAAATACTGGCATTTTCTACCATGAAATATCTCATATGGGGCCATCCTGATAAAAGAATAATATTGTTGTTATATGAAAATTCAATCAGTGACAATTACATATCACCATAACCTTTAAATTCCAGAACACTTAACCTTAACATATTTCTAATGTCTATATTATTCGCTCTGATTGTCCATCTGTCTATGGATGGTACGCTGTACTGAATCATAATGGTTTATCCATAGCTTTTTGAAACTTCTGTCAAAAGTTAAGAAATAAACTATGTCCCTCTATCCGAAATTATCATTAAAGGCACTTTATGAGCCTTACAATCCTATCACATATAGCTGTGCAAAATGACTTGTTCCCATTTCTACTTGGGTAACTATATCATCTGTGTCAACTTGATGGCTTCTGACATTTAATCTTACCCTATTGATAGGCTAAGCTTGTAGATACAACTTAGCCACATTGCCTTTTCATATTAAGTCATCAATAACATCTTTTAAATCATAGTACATCTTGGAAATTCTAGGATGTACTCTATAAGAAAATAATATACCTTTCTCAAAATCCAATCTCGGAATCCTTTAACATTGAACACACATAGCTATTTATCACATTTCAAATTACTATCCTCATCTGTGAACTTAATGTTTTATCCTTTTGAACATTTTCCTTTAACTTCACAAGATATGGATCCCAATCTTGTGTCACTTTAATATCATCAATTAGCAACAGTTTAATCCGGAATTGGCTAGCAGAGCCTGGTTTCGATCCTAGGATCCAAATCCAACTCCATATCCATATCAATTAACTCATTCATTACACAATTCAGTGGTCTTCTAACAATAGAGATGTGAGCTAGACTACTCATAGTCTTTTAACTAAGAGTATCCGTAACAGTATTAGTTTTTCTCAAATGATAAAAATTTCACAGTCACTACTCTTTAACAATTAACTCATCTTCATTGCCGAAGATTCAGATTCTTCTATTGCATAATATACTATACACCTGTTGTAGACTGTTATGATTCATGTAAATTTCACACTTAACATCATACACATAATATTTTTTTAAATATTTAATGCAAAAACTATTGCTGCTATTTTCAAATCCTGTATCAGTTAGTTTATCCCATGGTTCTCTAACTATCAAGAAGCATATGTAATCATTCCTTTATTTTTGCACTATAACACATCTCAATTAAATTCTGGAATCATTACAGTACACTATGAAATTATGATCCACTGATGATAATGTTAATTCTTTACCACTCATGAGGCAAAACTTCAATGTCTAGAAACTATACTCTCACATTCATATGTTCATTGATACTTCTCTTGTTTACTGGTCAACTTAACCAATCAAAGTTGGAATCCTAGGAAAATCTTTTACAATCTCTTGTAAAAATTTTCCATTCCAAATAAACTACAATCTCAGAATATTAATAAGCTAAGGCCAATTAATTACTGCTTTTACCTTTTAAAAAATTTTCCTTGTTACTATATTTACGTACTATATAACCAACGAAACACATTTCAAATTGCTAAAATTGACATGCAGACAACTTGGCATATGCCCTCATAGTATCAATAACCCAGTCCTCTAATGCTTTACACGTTTCTCTTCCCTCATATAATAGATAATGATATCATCTATAACTTATTCAATGCATAACTTAAACTCTATATTTATTAAATTCATAAATGTAGTTGAATCGTTAATTAACTCGAATGACAATATCAGAAACTTATAGTATCCTTATCGGGTTCTAAAACAGTCTTTCAGTACATTTTTTTTAACTCTTAACTATCTAATCAATCTTTGAGAAATGTTTTGTAACTTCACATAAAATATATATTAAAGAATTCTCTGACCATAAGTATCCAATCAATCCTTATTGAAGTCTTTTACACATTCACTACATACACTAGATACATTGTACAATTCCTTCTTTATCATCTTTTTAGCTTGAATCATAGAAACAAAATTGATTCTAGTTTCATACTTATCATTCTGGAACTCAAATTCTGACAATCGTAATCTGAGTTTCTTCTTATAACAATCAATAACTGCTCGATGAGCAGTTCACCATTCAATACCAAGTATTACATTAGTTGCAACAGTGGTAACTCTATCAAATTAGCAAGTAGAATATTATCATCAATTTCACTAATACATTTCAAATAACAATAATTCACTTATACAGTTTTCCCTATAAATATAGTTGTCTCTAAGGCACATTCAATAATTGTCTTTCTTTATTTAACTGTGATGCAAACAAAATAGTGTGTGACACCAATGTCAACCAATGCATCTGTTATATCGTTCAGTATTAAAATAATACATGTATCCATATTATCATATTTATATGTCCCCTATGTGCTAACAGCAAAACTCTTCCTTGGTCTCTATCGGCTAGAGCCTGACTAATGCTGGGAGCTTGTCCTTGCCTTTGCCCCTACTAGGAGCCTCTCTAATCACATTTTGATTCATCTGTACTGTAGGTTGAGACTCTATAATAGATGGCTACTAATTGCCCCATAAAGATCATCTATTAATGAAGTGACCCTGCTGGCCATACTTCAAACATGCTCTTGTCTGTAACCGGCACTCCCCTTCATGCCTCCGTCCATAAAATCCACAACTGACACACCAGGCATCTGTGCCGTTGGTCTATAGAGCCCTGTGAATAAGCAGGTGAAAATCATACCGCTGGCTGACCCCTACTCTGAAGTCTCCTCCTCTGACTACCACCTGTAGATCTCTGCTCAAATCGTGGCACTGGTTCTACCTATCTTGGATGGGAGCTGCTCTTCCCCCTCCTAAACTGTGATCCTAGACTACCCTTCCTCTTCTGGTCCCTCTTTGCCCTCTCAGTTTTGTATTTCTCCTCCATCTAAGTAGCCTTGTTTATCACTGTAGTCAATGAAGTAAACTATGTAGCTTACAAGACATTATGAAGTATAGCATTCAGACCCCTCCAAAACCTACTAATTAGATTAGCCTCTGTAGGTACTATATGAGTAGCATATATACTTAATCGAATACACTCCCCTGCATACTCCTCCACTGATGTGTTCCCCTGCTCAAGCTGCTCAAATATGACCAAATTACAAGTCCTCACTCCTTCAGTATTGAACTCGTCAATCAAACCCTACCTAAACTCTACCCATGTATGTGGGTGAACACCATAAAGCCTGGGCTCCATATGTCTAGAGAACCAAGTCTATGCCTTATCCTTTAGTAATAACCAAACTAACTCAACTGATCTTAACTTTGAACAAGGTAGTCTCCTCACTACCTTCTCCACCTTCTCCAAGAAGTCAACTGGATCTATACCTCTATCTCCTCTGAACTCCGGTAAGTTTAGCTTCAGAAAGCTAAACATGGACACTCTACCCTCCTCAATCTCTCTCCGACCTCCCTGTACAGTTGGCTCCCTCTGAGCCCCCACTGGCTGTATAGGAGCCGGTGCCACTGGAACTGCCTTTGGTACTACTGTAGGAGTAGGTGGTGGAGGTACTTGCTGCCTCTCCCGTCTCAAATTAACTAACTCCCTGTGTAACTCCATCATCCCCCTCATCATCTCCACTCTCTAGTGGTTGTCACCTCTCTCTGTATCCTCTGTAGTCCATCAAAATCTGGATGAACCCTCTGAAATAGGAATCTCCCTACCCAATGACTCATTGGAGGCAACCTCAGCCTCCTTGGTATTTTTATCCCTACCGATGGACATCTTTGTAATTTGTCAGGAAAATTATAACAGTCTAAGAATACAGTAGAAATGTAAAATAATAACATATAATAGACGATAACAGCAAAGCACGATAAAGGAAATCCTATACTCCATGGTATACATAATTCTATCCCATTATGTACTTAGTCACTATTCCTCTGTAATTCAGTCTCCATTCATCTGTAACCATATTTACAGTTTGTAAACCTAGGGCTTTGATACCACCTCTGTCATGACCCAGTTTCTAGGACCATGATGTCCTAAGGTATGGGAGATGCCAATGGCGACCGGCACCCGTAGAACCCAGTATCATATGCACAATCTATAAACCTCAATATATTATTCATTTTAATTAATTAACATTCATTCTGTTATTCTATCATGTATTCTGTATTCATTATGCAATTGGTCGTAACCATCAATTTATCACATCACACATTATCATATAACTCAAAATATCATTAACAATATCTCATATACAAAGTTCATCTCTTAGCAAACCCGAAACATACCCATGGAGCAGCTAGACAAAGAAAACCCAAAAATAATTACAGTAATCTAGAAATTATACATCAAATACTGTGGCAGAAATCCTTGGAAGATGGATGATAGGATTCTGCACTCTACTCCACTCCTGAAATGAGTAAACAAATAAACAGTGAGTATAGATGATACTCAGTGAATTTACATGCATCACAATAAACAACGGTATTAAATAAACAATGATATCGGTCAATGGGATAACAGTATACAGTAAAGCCAAAAAATATCCAATAGGCTCAGTTACATATGGAAAGACAGATAATGGGATGGACTGTATGAAAACAAATCATACAATCTCCAGTAATTAGTCAGTATGGACCATATAAGTCTCCAATATCATAGCAGTATCAATTAGCAAAAGGCTAATCAGTCCCTATGGCCAGGACCATAACCCCTCCTAGCTAGGGTATCAGTAATACAATGTGCACATCGCCGACAGTATTTCCCTACCACCCTGTTGGATCGGTAGCTCTGCCAAACCATATCAGGATCAATAATGAGGGATACCATAAGCAAAAATGGCATCCAAATATCAGTCAATCCAATAACAATCAGTTCGATATCAATCAGTACAGTAATCAATATAATAAATAACAATGTCATTTAAAATGTATAATAAATGATATAGGGTTTAGCAATAAAGAATGACATAAAACAAAAGTTGGTTCGGTAGTGAAAACGAAAGGACAATTGGCATGCCAATGTCACTGGTGAAAATGGCATTCAATTGGTAGGCCTATGGCATGCAAACAAATAGGCTAAAGGCAAATGAACTAGGCATTTCATCGAACACTTAGAGGCCATACAATGGCAAGCCAATAGGTTAGGTTTTGGTACAAATTTGGCTTGCCCATTCAAATCAACAACAAACCACATTGAAACAAGAAAATAGGTATCAAAGAAACAAGGTTAAACAACATCGAAATGAATCAATTTGGCTATGAAAATCAAAGGAAAAAAAAAGCAAAAATCATAGGCATAAATAGGGCAATATGATTCGGCCAAGAAGTGATTTTCACAAATGGTTTCCAAACAACAATTCAATCATTTAGGCATGATAAATGATGCAATGTAAACTCACTTAAACCTCCAATTAGCCTTTGCATAAGCCAATTCCACAATTTCTCCAAATAGCCAATTTCGGTCACTTTGGAAATCAGTTTTGTCCGAACTTCAATTCTACATCAATTTATCCATCAATTAGTTATCCATTCACATCCAATTAGCTAATTTTAACATCAATTAACAAAACCTAACACTAATTCAATAAATCACATCTTACAACTTCAAATTAAGCAACCTAATTAGGGATTTCAATCATTTTGGATAAATTGGTGCAAATTAACTACAAACCCATTCAATTGAACCTAAATAACACCTAAATAAATCAATCAAACTTAACAAAATAATTCCTTACCTCAAGAACATCAAAGTGGATGCAATCTTCCTGGAATTATTCTTCCAAATCCTTAGCTCCTTTCTACAAATTGAAGATGAAAATGAAGAGAGTTAAGTGAGAAATCCTTTCTACAAATTGAAGATGAAAATGAAGAGAGTTAAGTGAGAAATCAACTTTTCTATCAAATTTCAATGGATTTGGTTAAGAATTGAAGAAGAAATGGAGGAAGAAAGGCAAGAGTGGGTTCGGCCAACCCATGAAGAAGAAAGGAAATGGTGATCCAAAAATGGCTAAGCAAAAATATAAAGAAAATCAAATATGCACAATTACAACTTAATGCCCGAGCTTCCATCCTTTACACTTTGGTCCAAAATCTTCTGTAATTTATTTTGTCAATTCTGCTAAGATTTAGATATTAGAATGGGAGTCAATAAGCTTATTTTAATTTATACTTATTTATAAAAATGGTTCTAGAGTCATTCTGTAACCCCGACCTACCAATTTCTACTATTCACCTTAAACTTCCATTTATTTACAAAAATGCCATTACTTACTTTTTCAGTGTTCCTAAATGATTTTTACTTCTTTCTTTTTATCAAAATTACACATAAATTGTGGTCATCTTTTACCCCCAGATCAACTTCATAAATTCTTTTATTGACCGAACTGCTACTTTCTCAGCAGTGTTCCCGACACCGCTGCTTTCCAGAAAAGTGTCAAGTTCACTTTTTAACTGTGTCTCTAAAATTATTTCCCACTATTTCGAGACTAATGGACCATATACTGAGAATTAATTCAAGTATGAGAGTTAGGAATTTGTAGGGTATTACAATGAGGCATGGCATGTGGCTAAAGGTTTTCATCAACATCAAGGTACTGACTATAATGAGACTTTTTCCCTGGTGGCTATGCTTAAATCTATTCGGATTCTGTTAGCTTTAGCAGCACACTATGATTATGAGTTTTGGCATATGGATGTCAAAACTGCTTTCCTTAATGGACATATTAAGGAAAACATTTTTATGGAGCAACCCAAAGGTTTTGATTCCTAAGATAGCTCAAAAGTATGCAGACTTAAGAGATTCGTTTATGGACACAAACAAGCCTCGAGGAGTTGGAACAAACATTTTGATGAAGCCATTACATCCTTTGGTTTTATCAAGAATGTTGATGAGCCCTGTGTTTATAAAAAGGTTAGTGGAAGCAAGCTCACTTTCCTGGTCTTGTATGTGGATGACATTTTGTTGATAGGAAATGACATTGGAATGTTAACGAAAGTAAAACAATGGTTATCCCAAACTTTCTCCATAAAAGACTTAGGTGAGGAGACCTATATTCTTAGAATTCGTGTCTACCATGATAAAGCGAAAAGAATGATAGGGCTCTCTCAAAGTCTGTACTTGGATAAGGTGTTAAAGTGATTCAACATGCCTAATTCCAAGAAAGGACTGTTACCAGTACGACATGATATCCACCTTTCTAATGAGATGTATCATAAGACACCTAAGGAAAGGGAGCTGTAACACCTCAACCTAAACCCTATAGGGACCCTTAAAGGGGACTTAGGGGGAAATTTTTTCTTTCTTTACAATATGTTTAAATGATGTATATATGCATGAAATTGATAGTTATGCATGTTATATGACCTAATTTTAGGCATAGAAGTGGTTTAAAGTCAGTTAGGACAAAATTGGGAAATTTTGAATTTTTG
>CANXYC010644979.1:0-28860 GCA_948193065.1 Aleurites moluccanus | reverse complement strand
AATCCTAACATCAATTAACACAAACAAATACTAAATCACCAACCCATTTCTTACAACTTCAATTTAACCAAATCAATTTAGGGTTTCCTATAAATTTGCATCAATTGATGCAATTAACCACCAAACCCATTCAATTCAACTTAAATAACATCTAAATAAGCAATAAAATCAAACAAAACTCATTCTTACCTCAACTTTGAAGAATGGCCGAAATCTTTAGCTCCAAACTCCTTGAAATCCTTAGCTCCTTTCTACAAATTGATGATGAAAATAGGTTAAGCTAGATGAAAACTCAACTTTTCCATCAATTTTCTTAAGAAATTTATAAGAAATGAAGAAGAAATTGAAGAAGAAGAAGAAGAAGAAGAATGGTGGTTCAGCTCATATGGAGAAGAAGAAGAAGAAGAATGAAGACAATTTGGCTAAGGAAAAATAAATAGAAAATTCATATGGTAAAATTACAACTAACTCCCCAAACTTCCATCCATTACACTTTGGTCCAAAATCTTCTGTAATTTATTCTGTCAATTCTATAAAGATTTAGATATCAGAGTTGGGAGTCAATAAGCTTATTTTAATTTATACTTATTTATAAAAATAGTTATGTAGTCATTTTGTAACCCCGACCGACTAATTTCCACTATTCGCCTTTAACTTCCATTTATTTACCATTTTGCTATTAGTTACTTTTTCAGTGTTCCTAAATGATTTTCACTTCTTTCTTTTTACCAAAATTAAACATAAATTATGGTGATCTTTTACTCCCAGATTAACTTCAGAAATTCTTCTGTTGACCGAACTGCTAATTTCTCAGTAATGTTCCCGATACCGCCGCTTTTCGAAAAAGTAGCAAGTTCACTTTCTAGCTGTATCTCTAAAATTATTTCCCATCATTTTAAGACTAATGAACCACATACTGAAAATTAATTCATGCACATGAGTTAATAATTTATAGGGTATTACATTCTACCCCCTACAAATAAATTCGTCCTCGAATTTAAATAAAATATACCTCATTGCTGGAACAGAAATGGATATCTGCTCCGCATCTCCTGTTCACTCTCCCATGTGCACTCCTCCATGGATTGATTCCTCCAAAGCACTTTTACCATTAGGATCTCTTTATTCCATAGCTGTCTGACCTGTCGATCAACAATCTCCATAGGTAGCTCCTCATAAGATAAGTCATCACTGACATCCACATCTTGAACCTCCAAAATGCGCGATGGATCCTATACATACTTCCACAGAATAGATATATGTAAAACTGGATGTACATGGCTCATACTCGGTGGAAGAGCCAATCTATAGGCCACACTACCAATCTTCTCAAGTATCTCAAATGGGCCTATAAACTTTGGTGATAACTTACCTCTATTCCCAAATCTCATCACACCCCTCATCGGTGAGACCTTAAGGAAGATATGATCACCAACTGCAAAATGTACATCCTTCCTCTTCGGATCAACATAACTCTTCTGCCTACTGAAGGCAGTCCTCATCTGCTCTCTGATTATAGGAACCTTTTCCATAGTTTCTCTAATTAATTTTGGCCCCTCTAGCTGCTTCTCTCCTGGCTCCACCCAATACACTGGAGATCTGCACTTCCTACCATATAGTGCTTCAAATGGAGCCATACCAATAGAAGAGTGATAACTATTGTTGTAGGAGAACTCTATCAGTGGCAGATAATAATCCCAACTACCTTTGAAATCTAGAACACATAATCTCAACATATCCTCCAAAGTCTGGATTGTCCTCTCTGACTGCCATCAGTCTGTGGATAGAAAGCAGTACTGAACCATAACTGGGTACCCATAGCCTCCTGAAATTTCTGCCAAAACCGTGAAGTGAACTGTGTACCCCTGTCGGATATAATCACCAAAGGAACTCTATGAAGTCGCACAATTTTATCCACATACAACTGTGCGTACTGAGCTGCCGTATAGCTGGTCTTTACCTCCATAAAATGAGCAGACTTCGTTAATAGGTCAACAATCACCCAAATAGAATCATAACCCCTAGAAATCTGTGGTAGACCAACTATAAAATCCACAGTCACTTGTTCCCATTTCCACTCTGGCAACTCTATCTCCTAAAGTAGCCCTGATGGTTTCTGCTGCTCGAACTTAACCTGCTGACAGGCTAAGCATTTGGACACAAACTGAGCTACATCTTTCTTCATCCCTGGCCACCAATATACATCTCTCAAATCATGGTACATCTTAGTAATCCCTGGATGTACAATGTATGCAGAATAGTGTGCCTCTCGCATGATCTGATCTCGTAGCCCATCAAAATCTGGTACACATATGAGGTTCCCACATCTCAATACCTCATCCTCTACTGTGAACTTTGTCATTCTTCCATTCTGTACCTCTCCCTCGAGTTTTAGTAGATAAGGATCCCTGTCCTTAGCCACTTTAATATCATCAATCAACAGTGACTTCACCCGAAATTGGGCTATCAGAACCTGGTTCCGATCCTGGGATCCCAACTCCAACTCTACTCCCATATCTGCTAACTCCCTAATCTCTCTAATCAATGGTCTCCTGCCAATCACAATGTGAGCTAAACTGCCCATCAATTTCCTGCTCAGAGTATCCGCCACTACATTGGCCTTCCCTGGGTGATAAAGAATCTCGCAGTCATAATCTTTAAGAAGTTCCACCCATCTGCGCTGCCTAAGATTCAGATCCTTCTGCTGAAATATATACTGCAGACTCTTATAATTAGTATATATCTCACATTTCAATCCATACAAGTAATGTCTCTAAATCTTCAAGGCAAATACCATAGCTGCCATCTCCAAATCATGAGTCGGATAATTTGCTTCATGCTTCTTTAACTGATGAAAAGCATAAGCAATCACCCTACCAATCTGCATCAATACACAACCCAATCCAATCCGTGAAGCATCACAATAAACAGTAAATTTCTTTCCCTCAACTGGTAATGCCAATACAGGAGCACTGGTGAGACAATATTTCAAAGTCTGGAAGCTACGGTCACACTCATCTGTCCAGACATACTGCTCCTATTTCCTCATCAGTCTAGTCAATGGAGCAGCAATCTGGGAGAAATCTTTCACAAACCTCCTATAATAACCAGCCATACCCAGAAAACTGAGAACCTCTGAAACACTGGTAGGCTGTGGCCAATTAGCAACCGCCTCAATCTTCTGAGGATCCACCTTAATCCCATCCTTGCATATCATATGACTAAGGAAGCACACTTCGGTTAACCAAAACTGACATTTAGATAATTTAGCATACAACCGATGCTCCCGAAGTGTCTACAAAATGATCCTTAAATGCTCCACGTACTCCTCTTCACTCCTGAAATAAATAAGTATGTCATCAATGAATACAATGAAAAACTTATCCAAATATGACCTGAATACCCTGTTCATCAAATCCATAAAAGCAGCAGGTGCATCGGTCAACCTGAATGGCAACACCAAAAATGCATAATGTCCATAGCGAGCAGTTTTGGGTATATCACTCTGCTTAATCTTCAACTGATGATACCCAGATCTTAGATCTATCTTCGAAAAATGGCTAGCCCCTTACAGCTGATCAAATAAATCATCTATCCGAGGTAACGGATACTTGTTCTTAACTGTGACTTTGTTCAGCTATATGTAATCTATACACATCCTCAATGAGCCATCTTTCTTCCTTACAAACAGTACTGGTACACCCCAAGGGAACTGCTCGGTCTGATAAACCCTCTATCTAATAGCTCCTGTAACTGTATCTTCAATTCCTTCAGTACTACTGGAGCTATTCTATATGGTGGAATAGATATAGGGTATGTGCCTGCATGCACCTCAATCTCAAACTTTATCTCCCTATTAGGGGGCAATCCTAACAACTCATCAGGAAATACATCAGGAAACTCCTGAACCAACGATATCTGATCCAATTGTACTGAAGATCTCTATACATCTACTACATGTGCCAAATAGGCTAAACAACCTTTCCCAATCATCTTCCTAGCCTGGATAGCAGAAATCAGGTTAACTCAGAACTCTTGAATATCACCCTGAAACTCAAACTCTAGTTGCCCCTCAGGCTTAAATCTAACTCTCTTCTGATAATAGTCTATAACTGTCCGATGTCTCATCAACCAATCCATACCCAAGATAACGTCTAACTCTAACACAGGCAACTCAATTAAATCAACACGTAGAATATGATCATCAATGTCAATAATGTAATCAGGATAGTAATAATCAACATCCACACTATCACCTATAGGAGTAGCAATCATCAATGGCACATTTTATAATCTCCTCTCCTTATTCAATTTAGGTACAAAATGTGGTGACACAAAAGAATGAGTAGTACCTGAATTGAATAAGGCATTAGCAATCTCATTCTGTATCAAGATAGTACTTGTAACCACGTTGTCTGATCTCTGGGCCTTCTAGGTGTTGACAGCAAACACTCTGCCCTGGCCCCTACCAGTTGGAGCCTGACTACCATTGAGAGCCTGTACTCCCCTGCCTCTGCCTCTGCCTATAGCCTCTTTACCCATATTCTGACTCGCCTATACCACTGGCCGTGAGACCGTGACAGATGGCTGCTGATCAACCCTCAATGGACAAGTGTTAGCATAATGGCCCTGCTGGCCACACCTCAAACAAGCACCAGTCCGTCTCCAACACTCCTCTCCATGTCTCCGACTACAAAACCCATAAGTAGGAATGCTGAGTGCCTATGTAACTAGCCTCGAAGAACCCTGAGAGTAAGCAGATGCTGACTGAACTATTGACTGTCCCCTAATCTGCAATCTCCTCCTTTGACTACTGGCTGGAGATCTCTGCTCAAATCGAGGCACTGGCTCTGCCTGCCTAGGATGGGAGCTACTCTCCCCCCTCATAATTTGTGATTCGGGACCCCTTTTTCTCTTCTAGTCCCTCTTAGCCCTCTCTGTCTTGTATTTCTCCTCCATTTGTGTAGCTTTATAATCACTGTAGTCAATGAAGTAAACTCTATAGCCAGTGATGCATTATGTAATGCAACATGCAAACCCCTCTAAAATCTACTAATCAGATCTACCTCTGTAGGTACAATATGAGTAGCATACCTACTCAACCGAATAAACTCCTCTGCATACTCCTCCACAGATCTATCCCCTTGCTCAAGCTGCTCAAATCTAACCAAGTTACGGGTCCTCACCCCCTTAGTAATGAACTCATCAATCAAACCCTGTCTTAACTCTGCCCAGGTAGATGGGTGCTCACCATAAAGCCTGGGCTCCATCCGTCTCGAAAACCATGTCTAAGCCTTGCCCTTAAGTAATAACCCAACCAACTCCACAGCTCTTAACTCAGAACAAGGTAGTCTCCTCACTACCTTCTCCACCTCCTCCAAGAAATCAACTGGATCAGTACCTCTATCTCCTCTAAACTCAGGCAAGTTTAGCTTCAGAAATCTAAACATCAATACTCCTCCCTTATCAATCACTCATCGGCCTCCCTGTATAGCTGGCTCCCTCTGAGCCCTCACTGGCTACACAGGAGCCGGTGCCACTGGAAATGTCTCAGGTACTACAAGTGGAGGCACTACAGCTGGAGCAAGTGGTGGAGGTACTTGCTGTCTCTCCCGTCTCAATTAAGTTAATTCCCAGCGCAACTCCATCATCCCCCTTATCATCTCTACTCTCTAAGGGTCATCAACCCTCTCTGTATCCTCTATAGTCCGTCGAGATATGGATGAACCCTCTGATACTGTTATCTCTTTAACCAATGACTCATTCGAGGCAACCTCTGTCTTTCTGGTATCTCTGTCTTTATCGTCAGACATCTCTGTAATCTGTCAAAAAAAATGAAAACAATCTCAGAAAATGACAAAAACGCAGAATAATAACATATAACAGATGATAACAGCAAAGGACGACAAAGGAAATCCTATGCTCCATGGTATACTTAATTCTACCCCATTATGTACTTAGTCACTATTCCTCTGTAATTCAGTCATTATTCATCTGTAACATAGATTCACAGTCTGTAAACCTAATGCTCTGATACCACCTTTGTCACGACTTGGTTTCCCGGACCACGACGGTCCTAGGGCACGGGAGATGCCAATGGCGACCGGCACCCGTGGAACCCAGTATCACATGCACAATTTATAAACCTCAATATATTATTCATTTTAATTTTTATCATTAATTCTGTTATTCTGTCATACATTCTATAACTTACTGCAATTGGCTGTAATAATCATATATCATACCACAATATCATCACATAAATCAATATATCATCATCAATATATATACATATGTTCATTTCCTAGCTAACCCATACATACCCCATGGAGCAGCTAGATAATGAACACCAAAATAATAATACAGAATATCAGAAAATATACATCAGACAGTTTGTAACAGAAATCCTCGGAAGATAGATGACAGGATTCTGCAACCTACTCCTCTCCTGAAATGGGTAAACAATGAAAAAGGTGAGTATAGATGATACTCAGTGAATCTACATGCATCCACAATAAACAATAGACAATAATAAAGCAATGGTATCAATGGAACAAATAACAGTATTATGGGATCAATATCAGGGTACAATATAGCCAACGAATACAGTATAGGCTCAGTTTTATATGGAAAGACAGATAAAGGGATGGACAGTATGAAAAGAAATCATACAATCTCTAGTAATCTGTATCTCTATGGATCATATAGGTCTCCAGTATCATATATGTATCAATGAGCATAAGGCTGATCAGGCCCTATGGCCAGGATCATAACCCCTCCTAACTAGGGTATCAGTAATATAATGTGCACATCGCCAACAGTATTTTCCCACTACCCTGTCGGATCGGTAGCTCTGCCAAAACATATAAGGTTCAATAACAAGGGATACCATTATGCAACAATGGCATCCAACAATCAATTAGTCCAATATCAATCAGTTCAATATTAGTCAACTTAGTTATCAATAAGAATAATGGCAATGCTATAGATAGTATACAATAAATGATAAGTGGTTTGGCAAGTAAGGAAGACATGGAACAAAAACTAGTTTGGTGGTGGAAAACGGTAGGTCCATTGGCATGCTAACGTCGCTGGCGATAATAGCATTCAATTGCTAGGCCTATGGAATACAAACTAATAGGCCAATGGCAAATGAACTAGGCATTTCATCAAACACATGGTGGGCATACAATGGCAAGCCAATAGGTTAGATTTAGGTGCAAACTTGACTTGCCCAATTCAATCAACACAAAGCCACATTGTCAACAAGGATCTATGCATCAAAGAAACACAATTAAATCAAAATGGGATCAAATGGCATGGAAATTCAAAGGAAAATCAAAGAAAAACAAAGGCCATGCATAGTAACTAGGTTTCGACCAAAATGAAGGTTCCAAGCCAAGGTTCTAATTTCAATTCCAATGCAATAGACATGTTATATGATGCAATATAGACTCACCTAATGCTTCAATTCACCTTGAACAAGCCAATTCCACTCAAATTCTCCAAATGGCCTATATAGCATACCTTTGACAAAAGTTATGTTCTACATCAAATAAGCCACTAATTAATCATCCATTCATATCCAATTGACTAATCCTAACATCAATTAACACAAACAAACATTAAATCACCAACCCATTTCTTACAACTTCAATTTAACCAAATCAATTTAGGGTTTCCTACAAATTTGCATCAATTGATGCAATTAACCACCAAACCCATTCAATTTAACCTAAATAACATCTAAATAAGCAATAAAATCAAACAAAGCTCATTCTTACCTCAACTTTGAAGAATGGCCGAAATCTTTGCCTCCAAACTCCTTGAAATCCTTAGCTCATTTCTACAAATTGATGATGGAGATAGGTTAAGCTAGATGAAAACTCAACTTTTCCATCAATTTTCTTAAGAAATCTATAAGAAATGAAGAAGAAATTGAAGAAGAAGAAGAAGAATGGTGGTTTGGCTCATATGGAGAAGAAGAAGAAGAATGAAGACAATTTGGCTAATGGAGAAGAAGAAGAAGAAGAATGAAGACAATTTGGCTAAGGCAAAATAAATAGAAAATTCATATGGTAAAATTACCACTAACTCCCCAAACTTCCATCCATTACACTTTGGTCCAAAATCTTCTGTAATTTATTCTGTCAATTCTGTAAAGATTTAGATATCAGAGTAGGGAGTCAATAAGCTTATTTTAATTTATACTTATTTATAAAAATAGTTCTGTTGTTATTTTGTAACCCTGACCGACCAATTTCCACTATTCACCTTTAACTTCCATTTATTTACCATTTTGTCATTAGTTACTTTTTCAGTGTTCCTAAATGATTTTCACTTCTTTCTTTTTACTAAAATTAAATATAAATTATGGTGATCTTTACCCCCAGATCAACTTCAGAAATTCTTCTGTTGATCGGACTGCTAATTTCTCGGCAGTGTTTCCGACACCGCTGCTTTCCAGAAAAGTAGCAAGTTCACTTTTTAACTGTGTTTCTAAAATTATTTCCCATCATTTCAAGACTAATGAACCACATACTGAGAATTAGTTCATGCACATGAGTTAATATTTTATAGGGTATTACATGTATGAACATTCATATTCGATTGGGTAGTCATGGCAACTATTGCTAGGGGTTAACCATGATTTATAAGAACCAATCAGGAAGAGGGATTTTCTAGATTGGACGAGAAAGCTTTCCTATGATATTAAAAGGTAATATCATTTTTCATTGCCAATCAAACATGAATCTAGAAAGTCACATAATATAAGTGCATTACTTTTAACTTAATTATCTTGGTAATAGAGATAATTAAATAGAGCAAGTTATTAAATTAATGTAACATCACAGAGAAAAATCTGATTGACTTAAGTGAAATGAACTAGTAGGAAATAAAGAATAGACAGTGAAAAGTAGTAGATGGATAGTGTTAGTAGTAAAAAATCTATAATTTTTTTTTTTTTTTGCTAAGTAGTATTATGGGCAATTGTAGAGAATGAGTTGATTTGTGGAATTGGAAAAATAAAATAGTAGATCTAAATATACCCAAATAAATTGAATTATTAAGAATTAAATGAATAGGTGAATCGAATGGACTAAAGGAACTGAGGAAAAATCGGTACAAAAGTTAAAGAATTATAAGTAAGCTATCATAGAGACAGTAATGAAAGGTTAAACAGAGTAAGTAAGAGACATTAATTGGATAAAAGGTAATAAGGAAAAGATGAACTAGAGATTGAATAGAATAAAATAAGGATGTGTGTACTAAGAACTAGAAGAAATAAGGATGAAAAGTGAATTTTCCACTTTGGTGGAGATTAGGACCCACCAAGCCCATTTGATTTCCATATTTAACACATGCTTTAAATCAAAATGAAAACTCATCATCCTTCATTATGTGGGCTGGCTATGACTTAGCATTTTGGCAAAAATATTATTTTTAATTTATGAGATAGTTATGGTAAAATAATTATTAAGGTTGACACTTGTTAAATTTTAATAAAGTGAAATTATTTAATCTTTATCTATTTCTATTTAAGTGATTTATTGATTTATTTAAGAGTCAAAATTAATCATAGTATTTCTACATAAAATTTTGCTACATGGTGAATTTTAAATCAAGTAAATTTGTTAATTTTATTATAGTAGTATTAATTAAATTGACACTTGTCAAAAATATAAGGAGTTAAAATTCTTCATCCTTATCTACTAATTATAAAAGTAAGTTATTAATTAAATTAAAAGTCAAAATTTTGTTTCATTTGCCAACTAAAATTTCTGCCAACATGGCCATATGATCATCCAAGTGAAATTTTCATATTGTTAATTAAAACTCCATCAATTCAAAAGCTAACACATGTCTACTTCTAAAAGATTTTTAATTTCTTCATCTTTATCTTTCAATTTTTATTAGGAAATGATGATGATAATAATAATAATAATAACAACAACAACAATAATAATATCAATAATATAAAATATATATATGCTGAAAATGGAAGAGAAAAAAATAAAAAAATACTTAGTCATTTCTTCTCATGTTTGGCCATAGCCTCCTTCCTCTCTAATCCAAAGTATTTCTTCCATTTTCTTCATTAAACTTCATCTTTTCAATATGGTAGTGGTGGGTCTTCCATATCTAAAGTAGAATTTGAAGGCTTGGAAGTGAAAAGCCTAAGGAAACTTAAAGAAATTCATAAGGAAGTGAAACTTTGTTAAGGTAAAATTAGGATTTTAGATGTTCTATTTGATTTAATAATATGTATGAAATAGATACTTACTAAATTTGAGAATTTATGATAGATATGTGATTATATTTGATTGAGAAGCTAGAGTGTTAGTTTAGGTTTTATATGTTAAGGGTTCAGTGACAAACAAAAATTAATATGTAAATCTAGAAATCGGATTCTGTGTGTGGGCAGTATCTTAATTTAGCAATTTCATAGCCTTAATGACTGAATTAGATTAAGTGTAAAGCATGAAAGTTGTAGGTTTATATGTCATTTAAATTTTGATATAAGAGTTTTTCTAAATTCAAAGTGAGTAGAGAGATATTAGACTATAAATGCAACTGACCTAGACTGACAGACATACAGGAAGTACTATTGATTTTTGAGGATTTGATGACCTTAGATTATGAATTAGGAATAGTGATAAATATAAAAAATATTTATTTATTTGTCATCTAAGTTTATGTAAAACAATTTTGAATTTGGTGTATCACGGATTGAGTTATAGTGAAAGAAGTAGAGTTTGCCCGAAACAGGATTATAGGACAGTATATCTGATTTTAAAAATTCACCAATAATTATGTAGCATCCAGATTAATCTGAATTTTGAATATGTTATATTAATATATGTCTAATTTAAGTAAGAAAAAGAATCACAGTAATTTGATGTGTGTAGAATAAGTTATGGATAGAAAAGTCAAAACTGTCAGGATTAGAAATTAACAAGTAAGTTATAAAGTGAAACCCTAGGTTTAAGAATTGAAGAAAATTGATTGAATTAAAGTTAGAACTAGTGTAATTGCATGTGAATGAATACTAATATATGTATAATTAACGTATAGATTCAAGGGAGATTATTAAGATAGAATCGTATTCAAAGTGAAGGAAGTAAAGTGGATTTTATTTTTGGCAGTGAGGTGAGTTATCTATACATCATTTTACATGTACCATGTCACATTATGAATCATCAAAATTAAATGAACATTATTCTTTGATGAACCAAGCCTAAAATGACCCATTGTTATTGAACTGCTATTATATTGCTCATTATTCCTAAATGAGTCCAGTGAATATTTGATTTGCTATTGAAACTGTATGCCAATGTGAATCTGACAATATTATTGTACTGCTAATGTACTTTTTGTGTACAACTAGTGTTCTACTGATTAAACCTATTATTTCCATCATTTCATATATGTGCTTTTGGCAGAACTACTCGACCAATGGGGTAGTAGGGAAAAGCCATTGACATTATGCACAGTGGCCCTCTGGGCAGGGTTAATTGTCTAAGACCCTAGCTGGGAAGGGATTTGTCCTAGCCATAAGGTCTGACCCATCTTACGTATTACAGTGATTCAGTGATACAGTGATGTTCTCCTTAGTCTGTCATTTTCACATGTTTATCAGTGTTCCTAGTGAACCAGTAATTATTGATTAATTTCATATTCTCTACTATGACCCCACCCTTGCATGTATCATGATGTATATGTAACTCACTGAGTATGTTATACTCATTATATAGTAGTTTATAATTTTTATAGGAATGAGATAGAGAAGGTTATTTCCAAGTCATTCATTCTTCGACTTGGGACATCAAGTATAGCAAGGTAGATGTTTATCTTTAAAGGTCATTTATAAAATCTCTAGAGTTCCATGGTACTATGTATAATTAGATGATAAGATACTAAGCGTTATATGAAAAGTGATAAAAACTAAAATTAAAATGAGAAAAAAAAATAATGTGATTAATTACTAAAGTTTAGTAAATGAATTTAATGTACGTAATGCTTAATGATTGAAATTGATAACAATAGTGATAATGAATGAGTTGCTAGAAATGACATTGTTATAAAGTGACTGTAATATGTTATGGAAGAAATATTGAAGTGCTATGTATGATATTGAAATTATGTAGTTGAGGATATAAGGTCGGCGAATATTTGGGAGTGTGTTTTCTTTGCAGGTTGAGATATTGATTATATTGAATTTGGTACTATTCATATTGAGAATTAAGTTAAAATTATAGAGGAAAATCTGTCAAAATAATTATAAAATCATTAATTGTTAAATAGATTTATAATAATAATGAATGAATTTGATATAATTAATTGAAATTGGTATTGTTATAGGGTTCTACGGGTTTCTAATGACTTTAAATCTACCCGTTCTCTAGAACCATCATGTCTTAAAAGTGGGATGTGACAGTTAACGTGGTTGCTAGCATAACCGTTTGATCAATTTCTAGTAATTGAAGTTTATCGATTTAACCTAATTTTCACAGTTTGTAAATGGTAAGGATTAAATCAATAGACTAATTATTTGGTGTTTATGGGCTGAATGGCTATTGAAGCCTTTTTATTTAATGTAGGCTCAACCACATTAGATAAAAGGAAGAAAAATAGGCTTTAAAGTTTTTATGGTTAATGGACTTTCTTTTTAGTGGACCAAAACTCTATAAAGGGTAAAAAGGTTATTTGGTGGAGATATAGAGATTTTCCACTAAATGAAAATTAATTAACCATAAGCTAACCATAATTTCTTGTCTTTGACTAATTGAACTTTGATTATTTTAATTAAGCTTTCAAGATGACAGAGACTTACAAGTCATTCAAAGCCATTTCCATTTCACCCACCATCTCCCACTTTGTCTCCTCATTAAGGTATTTAATGAATGAGTTGAAAAATCAATAAAATAGGTGAGTGAGAGGGGATGAACGTCCTACACTTGATGGATAGGCATTTGGAAGAGAAAAAATCAATTTTGTATTTCTTTCTTATGCTTTAGAAGTTTTACAAGACACTTTCTTAATTTCTTGTGTTTCTATCCATTGCAAACAAGGTAAGTGTTTGCTTGATAAGGATAGAGAAGAAGCACAATTTGTATAACTAGGAAATCTTTTCTTCTTCTTTTTTAAAGGTTTTCTTTGGTTGGTTTGGCTTTACAAAGAGAACAACCATAGATAGGAACCTTTGGTTGAAGAAGGTGTCTAGTTGAAAGATAAATACTTGTGAACTGACTAGAGGCACAACATTTGGTGTACTTGAAATCCTTGGTTTTAGCCTTCAAGAGGTAATTCCTTAAGCTATGTGTTGTTAAGTCTATTATTGATATATTTTGGCCATAAAATAATAGATCCTTGTAGGGTATTCTTAGTAGTTAATTTTTTTTTTTGAGAAAAGTAGTTAAAATTTTAAATAGCTTCCGCTGCGATTTTTACACTTTAAGCACACACTGTATGAAAATACTTTGCCTATAAGTGGTATCAGAGCCACCTATTTTTGGCCAAGACCAATATTTTCATGCTTAGTATATATATAAGTGTGTCTAGGAAAAATCTCAAAAAATTTAGCAATGGTTATCAATTTTACAAAAAAATAGCAACAAGCAAAATCATTGTTCATTCAGAATTTTGCTTCCAAGCATTTGTATGAACATGTATGAAAAAGATGTTGTTTTGGGCTTGCTGAATTTTTGGATTACAAAATTTCTTTTTACACTTAATTTTTGGATCAAACATGTTTATATAAAGTGTAAATACGGCATATAAAATTACTAGTGAATATAAAATTGGTTCATGTATTTTCGGATGATGATTGTTTTATGTTGCTTTGGTCATGGCATGAAAGTGAGATCATGGACTTAGGAAATTCATGAATGGATGGGATGAATGTAATATTAATTTATTCTTTATGAATGGATGGGATGAATGTAATATTAATTTATTCTTTCATTATGATTAAATGTAATAATTTAATGTTCAAGTATGTATTCATTCATTTGAGCTCTATTAAGTAAAGTGTTGTAATTTCACCTTAGTAAGGGATACCATTGTAATATCATGGAAGGTGTGGGAGATTCCAACACAAATGAGCTCAACCATGAAATGCCTAATGGAATAAGTTTTCAAAAGTAAATGAGGAAGATTTATAAATGTATGGATCACTTGAACAACCCCCTAATTCCTCGTGGCTAGGAATTAGGCCCATTAGAATTAGTTTATGATCGATCTTGTGTATGTTGTTCATTTTTTGATATATGTATGAATATATGGTTAAATGCATTTAGAAATACATATGAAATTGAAAAATGGATAATGTGCAAAGTGAGACCTAATAAAATTAAAGCCATTAAATCTTTTAATAAAGGAATTAAGTCTAAGACTCTCCAATGGAGCAACATAATCCATAAATATTAAAATTGACACCAGATATATGGAAACATATGGTGACATATTTAATTTGGAAAGTATGTTGTTAATAAGGCATGGTTTACTTGTAAGTCCATGAAAATATTTTTTGAAAATATCGACAATGAGTATCTGAGTCTTGAAATATTCAATTCCATGGATTTGCATATTCATTGGGTTGGACTTATCTAATGTGAAAGGCCAATATTGACAATATGTATCTGAGGTCCGTAATATTAGGTGCCGGATTTGATTGAACCTCACGCAAGTTGTGAAGAGTTAGTTATGCTCATTTATGGAATATCAAAGTAAGCAATACTGGCAATGAATACTTGAGCGGAGCTTTGACATATTCATAAGAACTCAATCACTCACTAGAAATCCACCCAACAGGATTTTTCCCATTTGGAAGTATGGGATTTGCCAAATTAGTGGGAGGACCATAAATTGATTAAAGACCAAATCTTTATTGTGGTTATTAATATGTTAATAAGATAATTAATGAATTTGATTAATTTTTTGTAGTTACTCACCTGATATAATTATGGCAAATACCTCCACGAACCCAATTGCATCTATATTGGACCGACATAGGCTCACTGGGCAAAATTTCATTGACTGGTTTATGAATCTCATAATTGTTCTATTAAAGGATAGAATCAAATATGTACTTGATTCTCCTATCCTGGGACCCTTGCCAGAAGGAGCATTTTCGGAGGAATATGAGACTAGCGTGATGATGATCTGTCTGCTCGGTGTTATATGTTGTCATCCATAAAGGATGAGATACATAAATCGCACAAGAATATAAACTCTGCTTATGAGATTCTGCTCCATCTAAAGGAGATGTATGGAGAGCAGAGTTGACCTGCTAGATATGAACTAGCCAAGCAGTTGTTCAGGTCTAGAATGATAGACAGATTGTAAGTAGGCCAACATGTCGAGCATATGATTGGGTATATTGAGGCACTCGAGACTTACCATGGACTTTCACCTATAGAATGACTTGATTCTTTAGCCATTACCTGATTCTTACTCTGGGTTCATTATGAACTATCAAATGAACAATATTGAATCCACATTGGCAAATCTTCTTAACTTGCTTGTTATGGCAGAAAAATCCATAAAAGGAGAGGGAAAGGGAAAAGAGATGACTCTTATTACTGGATCCTCTGGCAAGTCTAGAAAGAGGAAAAGTAAGAAGAATAAAACCGACCCATTTAAGCTCATGTCCTCCGTTAACAAAAACTAAATAGTGAATAGGCCAACTGGTGCAACTAAAGGCAAGTGTTTCCACTGCTAAAAGGTAGGACATTGGAAGAATGTTTGCCCTAAGAGAAAGGGTAAAGGAAAGGAGAAAGGTGTCACGACCCGATTCGGCGGGCCGCGAAGGTCCTAGGGTACAGGAAATGCAGAGGCGACCGGCACCGATAAAACCCATCAATCTCATCAATAAAATCTCATACTATACTGCAGGAGAAACATCTATTACAATCAATTCATTAGTATACATATCAATCTATAATCATAAACTCACATATGTACTATTCATTCTGTCACTCTGTCATTCATTCTGTATCTTTCTATAATAACTATAGTCATATCATTAATTAATCTCCAATATTCTCATACATACATATTCATACACTCTATACCGTACAAAACCCATGGTGCAGCTAGGATACGAACATACAAAATATTCAGTGTTTAAATTAATTACACTACTGTAAAACTACAGAATCTAATAAGAGTCAAAAAAAGCTGGGATATCTGCCTCCTACTCTGCACCTAAGAGGGTAAATAGTGAGAGGGTGAGTATATATGATACTCAGTAAATATAATATGCATCGACCAATAAAATAGGTAATGAAATATCAATAAGCAATAGGCAGATAAAATAAATGAATCAATCTGCTTAGAATCTCTGCAATACAAAATCAAGTACATAATATGACTGTAAGTAAACAATCATATCAATGGAATGTATATCTCATGGATAAGATGGAAAATGACAGATATAGAGTCAGGAAACATATAGAAATGTGTCAAGCACAAATCACTCATATAAATAAACATAAGACGGATGGAGTCTTACGACTAGAATATCCCTTCCTAGTTTAGGGTACTATAATAATACATTATGCACAATACTAACAGTATGTACTCACTATCCTGTCAGGGCGACAACTCTATCAAATCACCTCGGAATCAATAGAAACAATAACACATCAATAAATACCATTTTACAATAATAGCATCACCAATATTAATAACTCATCATTAATCAATTCAATGAGCAATAGAGTCAATAAGACATCAATAACAATCGATTATACGATGACCAAAGGTCTAGCAACCAACAATGAGATCAAACATAAATTGGTCATTTACGGCCAAAAAGTTGATGCAATTGGCATGCCATTATCGGTGGTGATGTTGGCATTCAAATGGTTGGCCTATGGATTTTTGGGTTAAGTATTTTATCGAACATATTGTGTGCAATATTTAATAGATATTTTGGCATGGTTTTGGTGTAACATTGACATTGCCCCAATTATCAACAATAATACACAATGTAAGAAATTCCATAGGCATTATATACAAATCAATAAACATCATCAATTGGATCAATTTGGCATAAAAAAGGCCATATGAAAATCATGAACAAAACAAGGCAATTTTGCCCTAAAATGGTTCAATCACTTTAGGGTTTTTACATATGGATTCCAATTGGCATTTTAACAATTTAGGCATAACATATGATGCGTATTAAACTCACCTAACACTCCAAATCACCAAGCAAAATTGCTTTGCCACCAAATTCTTCAAATTCCTCAAAGTAGGCAAAATGAACAATTTTCCTCAATTGAATTTTATATAACAATTCAACTATCAATTAATCATCAATTAACTTCCAATTGACTTATTCTATACTCAATTTATACATACTAACTCAATTACATAAAATCACTTCATACAACTTAGGTTTAGGGTTTGAAAATTGGGCAAAAATACTATATGCATCAATTGATACAATTAAATTAATTATCTAATCTAACTAACATCAATTAACCCTAAATCAAACATAAAATCAACCAAAATAACATTTTACCTCAAATGTGTGAAATGGTCAAAATTCCAAATGCCTTTGTTCTTGAAAATTTCTCGATTCCAATGGATGGAAATGGATGGAGGATGGATAAAATGGTGTTTAAATCAAGTTTCAATCAATTTTCCTTAACAAAATGGAAGAAAAATCAAATGAAAATGGTGGGAGAAAGCTATGGATGAAAAGAAGAAGAAATGGCCAAAAATTTACTAAGTGTGGCTTATATAGTAAGTCATATTTGGCAATTTCCTTTTGGTCCTTCAACTTTCCTTAAATTGTATTTTTGCTATATTTTTCTTCGGTAATTTATTCTGACAATTTCATCGAGATTTGGATTTCAAAGTGAATATTCAAACATCTTATTTTTATTAATACTTTATAATAAAAATAGTTTCAGAGCCATTCTGAAACTCAGACTATCGAAATTTCACTATACCCCTAAAGTTCCCTTTATTTATGGTTTTACCATTGCTTACTATTTTAGTGTTCTTAAATATTTTTCTTTTCTTTCTTTTTACTGTATTTACATATGCATACACATAATTTACCCCTTAGTTAGAATTAGAAAATTCATCTATCGACCAGGTTGCTATTTTTGCGGCAGCGATATCGACACCGACAATTTCCAAAAAAGTTTCTCGTTTTCGCTCTAACTGAGTTTTTAAAATTATCTTTAGTCATTTCGATAATTTCAAACCATATATTGAGAACTTTAATCATAAAAATGTGGTAAGATTTTATAGGATATTACAAAAGGATAAGGTAACACATCTCTTTCTTGCTATTCTAATTTGTCTTCTTATTCATCTATTGTATGGATTCTTGATTCAGGTGCTAGTTCATATGTGCGTGCATCTTTGTAGGATCTGGAAAGCAATAAGAGCTTGGAAAAGGATAAAGTGACTCTAAAGATTGGCTATGGAACTAGTATTGTTGCCAAGGCCATTAGATCTACTTCGATTAATCTTAGAGATCACATTTTACTGTTGAAAGACATATTATATTGTGAACACTGATTTTTTACACTCTTCGAGCTTGTGCCAAGCACTAGAGCCTAAGCCATTCGCAAACAAAATTAGAAAGCATTAGAACTGGTTCGGGACTTTGCTGCCACCCTGAAGGGGAGGCATTACTGCCGTCCTTAAGGGGCGGTGCCGCCAACCCCCTTTGGCAGTGCCGCCCTTCTTTACACCCCGTGTCGTCAAAAGCCTTAGTGGCACCGCCACCCCCCTCCGGCTGCATTGCTCCCTCTTTCCGATGGCAGCCCCGTACTTTGTACTATTTCACCAAATCCCACATCGGGAAATGATGAAATAAGAGCCCTCAAGCTTCTATTATAAATAGAAAGCCTCCTCCCACCTTCCAAACACACAAAAAATCATCTAATTTGAATTTTCATTATTTGATTTCACTCTCTTCTCCCCCATATACCTATTCTTTTTATTTCTTTAGCTCTCTTTGAGTTTAAAGAAGGACCAAATTCGAGGCGTGTGGAACCTCAAAATTTATTTAACATAAAGTTACTTTGTCCGTTTGTTTTCTTTTCTTTTGAATTGTCAGGTAAAAGGTAGTTCGACTATCTTCCCGTGCTTCGATCAATTCAAGGTGAAACTCTGATCTGGAAGAGCACTTTGTCCGCCGCCTCTCCTAAGATCAAGACAAAAGGTACCAACTCATAAACTTCTTCTTCTTTTCTTATTTTGATAGAGTATCAAAATAAATAACTCATCTTCTACCTTTGTTTAGTTTGATAGAGAATCAAAATAAAGAATCAAAATGTGATAAATTGGGCATAAAATCAACCCTCCTTCGCAAGAAGGAAGAACTACGTGGGTTTTGATTCTATTCAAGGGGATACGCAGGCAATCTGTATAAAAGCTTCAAATCCAAAAATTTTAAAAAACCATCTTTTTCCTTTTACTTTGTTTATTCGATTCTTATTTTGTTCATCGAAAGTATTTTTCTGTATTTTAGCTTAGATCTTTGGGGAATGTGTGATAAACCTAGAATTCATAAGGGCTAGAGTTGATATCCTCTATTTTGGGTTTTTGAATTGTAATAATTTACTTTATCGCTCTCTTTTATTACTTTATTTTATTGCTTTACTTCTTTATGTATTCATCTTATATGTCATTTCATATGCCATTCTTTAAATTGTTTATTCATCAAAATGTTTTAAATCAAGGTAAAATTAAAATCCAAGTTCAATAGAATACCTAGTTCCCGAATCCTCTTTGATTTCAAAGAATAGTACACTTTTTTTCTTTTGGGATAAAATTGGAGTCAAAATGGGTTTTTTACCTTAAATTTTTCCAACAAAAATAACTTAAGGTGGCGACTTCAAAACTCAAAATCATTTTCAAATAAAAGGCGCTAGGGTCATCTCAATCCGTGAGAAATTGTCCTAAAATGAGCATTCTCGATTCCAATTCAATTGGACAGGATACGGTGCTCGAGCAAGGCCTCATAGCTGCCGACTCCACTGGGGACAAACTTTTTCAAAAGTTAAAGATGACTACCAATTGGTTGAAAATCTCTTTTCAAAAATGACTTTTTACTTGGCTTTTAGTTTAACTTTGATTTTCATGTATCACTATATAACTAGTTACGAAATTCAAACTTTGGATGGTAAGTAGCATTGATCCGACAACTCTTTTTGAGTATGTTGGGAGATAGCAAAAGCATCCACCCCACGATGAATCTTCAAACTTTTGGAGTGTATCAAGTAGTAGTACTGTTGGACCCATGCGAAACTCATTGTTTCATATGTGGTTAGGTATATCACTACTCTAGTGTGACAGGTACCCTTAATCTAAGCCACCCAGCCTTCATGTAATGAATCTAGAACTCAGACTCTAGGTTTTGTGTACCTAAAACAATCTAAGCTATGATTGTGAACTAGTTTTTAACCATGCATTCATGATTCATAAAGCATGCATTCCATTTTTAATGAGTCTAGGTTGTACCTTGAACCAGTTGAGAGTCAACCCAAATCGACCCAAGGCCCATTAGCCTCATTCAACACTCACCCAAATGGACCCAAGGCCTATTAGCTTTAAACAACTCTCACCTATATAAACCCAAGTCCTATTCCTATTAGCCTCAAACACCATCACCACTACCTAAAGCACAAAACCATTTGGGAACATTATCTCTCTAAAGCCGAAACCCAGTTGGCACAAAAATCTCTCCAAGCCCAAAAACCATTTAGCACTATGATCTTTCTAAAGCCCAAACCTAATTGGCACCAAGATGTGACGACCCGATCTAGCAGGCTGCGACGGTCCTAGGGTGCGGAAGATGCCAGAGGCGACCGATACCCATAGAACCCATCATCATATCTATACAATCTCATGCTATACATATCAATTTATAGCCATATAATCACATAAGCACTATTCATTCTGATACTCTGTCATTCATTTTGTTACTTTCTGTAATTACCATAATCATATACACATATATATTATACTTCAAAATATCTCATACACTTATATATACAATCTGTCTATACCATTATACAATACCCATGGAGCCTCTAGTACACATATAAAAGATACAGTGTTTAAAATTAATTATACTGTCTTTATCAGACTGCAAAATTCCTTAGAGAAGCAAATGTTAGGAATCTGCCTCCTACTCTATACCTGGAGATGGGAAACAGTGAGAGGGTAAGTATATATGATACTCAGTGCATCTAATATGCATCAACCAATAAATAGATAATGGAATATCAATAAAACAATAGGCATATGAGATAAATAAATCAATCTGCTCAAAATCTCTAGATACAGAATTAAGTACAAAATATGACTATAAGTCAACAATCACATCAATGGAGAGTATATCAAATGGATAAGATATATAAGACAGATATAAAGCCATGAAATGCATAGAATATGTGTGAAACACATAATCAAACTCATATCAATAAATATAAGATGGATCAGGTCTTATGACTAGGACTAATAACCCTTCCCAGTTAGGGCATAATAACAATACATTGTGTACAATGTCAACAGTATATACTCATTATCCTGTCGGGGCGGCAGCTCTGTCAAATCACATTGAAATCAATAGAAACAATAAACACATCAATAGATACCATTTCACAATAACGGCATCACCAAGTATCAATAACTCATCATCAATCAATTCAATGAGCAATAGAATCAATAGGATATCAATAACAATTGATTATATAATGACCAAAGATCTAGCAAACAACAATGGGATCAAACATAAGTTGATCATTTACGGACAAAAAGTTGACGCAATTGGCATGCCATTGTCAGTGGCGACGATGGCATTCAAATTATTGGCCTATGGATTTTTGAGCTAGGCATTTTATCAAACATATTATGTGCAACAATGAAATGACATTTTGATAAGGTTTTGGTGCAACATTGACATTGCTGCAAATATCAATAACAATACACATTGTAAGCATTTCCATAGGCATTATATACACATCAATAAACATCATTAAATGGATCAAAATGGCTTAGAAAAAAAAGCCAAAATTAAGCAAAATCAAAGGCAATTTGCCGCATTAGTGTTAGACCAAAATGGCCTTTTTGTGAATGAATTCCAATCAATATTTTAACACTTTGGACATGTAATTTGATGCATAAAAGACTCACCTAGAACTCTAAATAAGCTAGCAAAATTGGTTTGCCACTAATTCTTTCAATTTTCCTCAAAGTAGGCAAAATGTGCAATTTTCCTCCAAATGATTTTGTACAACAATTCAACCATAAAATACTCATTAATTAACTTCCAATTAACTTATTCTATACTCAATTTACACATAATAATCTAATTTCACAAAATCAAACCATACAACTTAGTTTAGGGTTTGAAAATTGGGCAAAAATGCTATATGCATCAATTGATGCAATTAAACACATTACCCAATCTTACTAACATCTAATAACCCTAAATCAACCATAAAATCAAACAAAGCAACAATTTACCTCAAAATGATGCTTTGGCCAAAATTCCCTAGTGTATTATTCTTGAAATTTTCTTGATTTCTATGGTTGTAAATGGATGGAGGATGAAGAATATGTAGTTTATTTCAAGTTTCCATGTATTTTCCATAGCCAAATTGAAGAAAAATCAATGGAAATGGGAGGAGAAATTTTCGGACAAAGGAAGGAAGAAATGGCCAAAAATATTTCTAAGTGTGGCTTATATAGTAAGTGACATTTGGCAAAGTTCACTTTGGTCCTTAAACTTTCCTTAAATTATGCTTTTGCCATATTTTCGTCTGTAATTTATTATGACGATTCTGTGTGGATTTAGATTTCAAAGTGAATATTCAAACATCTTATTTTTATTAATACTTTATAATAAAAATAGTTTCAGAGTCGTTTTGAAACTCAGACAGTCCAAATTCCACTATACCCCTAAAGTTTCATTTATTTACGATTTTATCATTGCTTACTATTTTAGTGTCCGTAAACATTTTTCACCTCTTTCTTTTTACTATATTTACACATGCATATACATAACCATTTACCCTTTAGTCAGAATCATAAATTCATCTATCGACCGAACCGCTATTTTTGCAGCAGCGATATTGACATCAATATTTCTAGAAAAGTTTTCCGTTTTCATTCTAACTGAGTTTTTAAAATTATCTTTAGTCATTTTTATAATTTCAAACCATATACTGAGAACTTTAATCATAAAAATATGGTAAGCTTTTCTAGGGTATTACATTCTACCCTCGTTAAAAAAAATTTGTTCTCGAATTTAAAATACATATATATATCAATGTTGAAACAAGAATGGATACTTGTCCTTCATGTCCTACTCGCTTTCCCATGTGTACTCTTTCATCAACTGATTCCTCCATAGCACTTTATCCATTGAGATTTGTCTATTTCTCTGTTGCCTGACTTATCTATCTACAATTTCCACTAGTGGATCCTCAAATGACAAGTCTTCATTAACCCCAATATCCTGTACTTCCAATACATGTGATGGATCAGATACATATTTTCTCAGTATAGAAATATGGAACACTGGATGAACATGGCTCAAATTTGGTGGAATAACTAATTTGTAAGCCACATTGCCAATCTTATCAAGTATCTCAAATGGGCCTATAAATATTGGTGACAACTTCCCTTTCTTTTCAAATCTCATAATACTTTTCATTGGTGAGATTTTAAGAAAGACATGGTCAATAACTGCAAAATACACATCCTTCCGCTTTGGATCAGCATAACTCTTATGTCTGCTGAAAGCGTTCTTCATCCGATCTCTAATGATAGACACCTTTTCCATTGTCTCCTTAACCAACTTTAGTCCCTCTAACTGTTTCTCTCCTGGTTCAATCCAACATACCGGAGATCTGCATTTCCTACCATACAGTGCTTCATATGGAGCCATTCTAATAGAAGAATGGTAACTGTTGTTGTAGGAAAATTCAATCGATGGCAAATACTTATCCCAATTACCTTTAAAATCCAGAACACATAATCTCAACATATCCTCCAAAGTCTGGATAGTCCTCTCTAACTGTCCATCGGTCTGTGGATGGAAAGTTGTACTGAATCGTAACTGGGTACCCATAGCTTCTTGGAACTTCTGCCAAAATCGAGAGGTAAACTTCATACCCCTATCCGATATGATCATCACTGGCACTCCATGAAGCCGTACAATCTTGTCCACATACAACTGTGCATACTGAGTTGCAGAGTAAGTAGTCTTCACTTCAAGGAAATGAGCAGAATTTGTCAATCGATCTACAATAACCCATATGGAGTCATAACCCTGTGTAGTCCTCGGTAAACCGACTACAAAATCCATAGTAATCTGCTCCCATTTCCACTCTAGCAACTCAATCTCCTGAAGCAAGCTAGACGGCATTTGATGCTCAAACTTAACCTGCTGACAAGCTAAGCATCTAGAGACAAATCGAGCTACATCTCTCTTCATACCAGACCACCAATACACATCTCTCAGATCATGGTACATCTTGGTAATTCCAGGATGTACACTATATGATGAGTAATGAGCCTCTTTAATAATCTGATCTTGTAGCCCATCAATATCGGGTACACATATCCGTTTCCTACATTTCAATACATCATTCTTTATTGTGAACTTTGCTGCCTTACCATTCAGAACATCACCCTTAATTTTCAATAGATTTGGATCCCTATCCTGTGCCACCTTAATGTCATCAATCAATAATGGCTTAACCCAAAATTGAGCTATCAAAACCTGGTTTCGATCAAGGGATCCCAAATCCAACTCTATACCTATATCAGCTAACTCCTGCATCTCACAGATCAATGGTCTCCTGAAATCTGAGATGTGAGCTAGACTACCCATAGATTTCTTGCTTAATGCATCCGCTACAACATTAGCTTTGCCCGAGTAGTAAAGGATTTCACAATCATAATCCTTAAGCAATTCAACCATTTGTGCTGTCGGAGGTTCAGATCTTTCTGCTGAAGTATATACTATAAACTCTTATGATCAGTATATATCTCGCATTTAGATCCATATAAGTAATGCCTCTAAATTTTTAGTGCAAACACTACAGCTACCATCTCTAAATCATGTGTCGGATAGTTTCCCTTATGCTTCTTTAATTGTTGAGAAGTATAAGCAATCACTCTTCGAAGCTGTATCAAAACACACCCTAATCCAATTCGGGAAGTATCGCAATATACTGTAAACTTCTCATCCTTTGATGCCAATGTTAACACTGGAGCACTTGTGAGGAAATACTTCAAAGTCTGAAAAACTGCTCTCACACTCATCAGTCCACAGATATCTCTTATGTTTTTGAGTCAGCTTGGTTAATGGAGCAACAATTATGGAGAAATCCTTTACAAATCTCCTGTAGTGTCCTGCCATACCAAGGAAATTACGGATCTCAGAAACACTAGAAGGATGAGGCCAATTTACAACTGCTTCAAACTTCTGAGGATCTACCATAATACCCTCCTTACAAACCACATGACCCAGAAAACACACTTCTGTTAGCCAAAACTGGCATTTAGACAACTTAGCATACAACTAATGTTCTTGAAGTGTCTGTAATACCATCCTCAGATACTCTGTATGCTCCTCCTCACTCCTGGAATAGATAAGAATGTCATCAATGAACACTATGACAAACTTATCTAAGAATGGCTTAAATACTCTGTTTATCAGATTCATAAATGCAGCAGGTGCATTAATCAACCCGAATGGCAAAACTAGAAACACATAATGTCCATACCAGGTTCTGAAAGTAGTCTCAGGTACATGACCCTTCTTGATTCTCAATTGGTGATACCCATATCTCAAATCAATCTTAGAGAAATGACTGGCATTCCACAACTGATCAAATAGATCATTAATCCGTGGCAACGAATATCTATTCTTCACTGTTATCTTATTCAGCTGCCTATAATCAATGCACATCCTCAGAGAGTTATCCTTATTTTTCACAAATAGTACTGGAGTACCCCACGGAGAATTGCTCAGTCTAATAAATCCTTTATCCAATAACTCCTGCAATTAGACCTTTAATTCTTTCAATTATGCTGGTTCCATTCTGTACGGAGGAATGGTTATCGGATCGGTGCTTGAATAGACCTCAATCTCAAACTCTATCTCCCTATCTGGGGGCAATCCTAGTAATTCTGCAGGAAAGACATCAAGGAATTCCCGAACCACTGATATATGATCAATATCTACAGAAATCTTTTTTACATCAATCACATGGGCCAGATATGTTGAAAAACCTTTCCATATCATCCTTCTAACCTGGATAGCAGAAATGAAACTGATTCTAGTTTTATGCTTATCACTCTGGAATTCAAATTCTGGCAATCGAAATTTGACTTTCTTCTCATAACAATCAATAATTGCTCGATGTGCAGTTAACTAATTCATACCAAGTATTACATCAAGTTGCAACACATGCAACTCTATCAATTTAGCACGTAACATATTGTCATCAATTTCAATAACACAAGCAGGATAATAATAATCCACTTCTATGCTCTCTCCCATAGATGAAGCTATAACTAGAGGCACACTCAACAATTGTCTATCATTATTTAACTTAGGTGCAAACTAAGGTGAAACAAATGAATGTGTAGCACCAGAGTCAAACAAAGCATAAACAATCTCATTCTGTATCATAATAGTACCTATGACCACATTGCCAGATCCTTGTGCCTCTTGAGTGTTCACAACAAAGACTCACCCCTAGCCTCTGCCTGTTGGGGCCTTACTGCTGCTCGGTGCCTGTCCCCTGCATTTGCTCCTATTAGGAGCCTCTCTAGCAACATTCTAACTCATCTGAATAGTAGGCTGAGAAACTATAGCAAATGGCCGTTGATCACCCTATAAAGGACATCTGCTGATAAAATGTCCATGCTGCCCACATTTCAGATAGGCATCTGACTATCGCCGACACTCCCCTTCGTGCCTTCTACCATAAAAACCATAAGTAGGACAATGGGCATCTGTGTAGCAGGTCTAAAAGAATCCTGAGAATAAACAGGTGCAGACTGCATTGAAGGTCCTCTACTCTGTGTCCTCCTCCTCTGACTGCCAGACGGAGGTCTCTGATCAAACCTGGGTACTGGCTCAGTCTGTATAGGCTGGGAGCCGCTCTCCCCCCTCATACTCTATGATCTGGGTCCTCCCTTCCTCTTCTGATCTCTCTTCTCTCTCTTTGACTTGTATTTCTCTTACATCTGACTAGCTTTATCAATGATGGTAGTCAGAGATGTGAACTTAGTAGCCAGTAGGGCATTATGCAATAAGGCATGCAAATCCCTCATGAACCAGCTAATCAAATTTGCCTCAGTAGGAGCAATTTGGGTAGCATTTCTTCTCAATTAGATAAACTCCTTGGCATACTCCTCAATTGACCTACTACCTTGCTCGAGCTGCTCAAACTGTATCAAATTCCTGATCTTTACCCCTTTTGACAGGAACTCATCAATTTGTCCCTGTCTAAACTCAGCCCAAGTAGGAGGATGATCATCATACAATTTGGGCTCCATCTTACGAGAAAACCATGTCCAGGCTTTCCCTTTAGCAATAAACCAACCAACCCAACTGCTCTAATATCATAACAAGGTAGTCTCCTAACTACCTTCTCAACCTGCTCAAGAAAATCATTCGGCTCATCGCCTCTATCACCTCTGAACTCTAGCAGGTTTAGCTTCAAAAAGCTAAACATAGAAACTCCGCCCTCCTTAATAACTTGGCGGGCTCCTTGTACTATAGGCTCGCCAATAACCATAGCTGGCAGTACAGGTGCTGGAGCAACAGGCATTATAGCAGGTGCAACAGGGGGTGGCACTGTTGCTGGTACTGGAGGTGGCGGTATATTCTGTTGTTCCCGACTCAAATCTGCTAGTTCCTTACACAAATCCATCATTCCCCTCATCATCTCTATCCTCCAGGGGTCATCACTCCTCTCTGTCTCCTCTGTAGTCTGTCGAGATATAGATGATCCCTCGAAAATAGAAAATTCTTTGACTAGTGACTCATTAGAGGTTACCTCTGCCTCTCTAGTATCCCTATCTCTGTCGCCATACATCTTTATAAATTGTCAAAAAATAGAATAATATATTCAGTACATTATAGAAACGCAGAATACTCATACATACTTGACGAATACAACAAAGGACGATACATGAATTCCTATACTCCATGGTTCATTTAACTCTACCCATATTGTACTTAGTTACTATTCCTCTATAACTTAGTTACTATTCCTCTGTAACTTAGTTACTATTCATATATAACCTATGCTCTGATATCTATAACCTAGAGCTCTGATGTCTGTAACCTAGTGCTATGATATCTATAACCTAGTGCTCTGATATTGGTAACCTAGTGCTCTGATATCGATAAACCATGCTCTGATACCACCTCTATCACGACCTGATCTCAAGGGCCATGACAGTCCTAGGGTGTGGGAGATGTCGGAGGCGACCGATACCTGTAGAACCCATCATCATATCTAAACAATCTCAAAATATACATATGTAACACCTCAACCTAAACCGTATTGGAACCCTAAAGAGGGACTTAGGGGAAAATTTTTTGCTTTCTTTATAATATGCTTATATGATGTATTTATGCATGAAATTGATAGTTATGCATGTTATATGACTTGATTTTAGGCATAGAAGTGATTTAAAAGATGTCAGGACAAAATCGGGAAATTTTGAGTTTTTGGTGAACTGGGGGCAAAATGGTCATTTTACAGCCCCTTTGAGTTTTTATGGATTTAGCACTATATTTGAAGAAAGAAAAGAAAATAAGTGAATGTAAATGGTATTATTAAGTTT